>JANCMC010013376.1:168135-251010 GCA_024363005.1 Charaxes varanes
ACTTGTGTAAGTGCTACTTATTACACAAATGTGTGATACTTGTGTAAGTGCTAGTTATCACACAAACGTGTGCTACTTGTGTAATTGCTACTAACATTTGTCTTTGACTAAAGATTGACTACTTTGACTTTAGACTAATTTGATCAGCGGGTAGAATTAGCACTTCTATTAACATCACCTCGAAGTCCAAAAATCTGAAACCATGCCTCTTGGTTGGAATTACATTCATCGCCCAACATCGTTCTGGAAACTGTTGCACTCTTCGATGTTTTTGAACAAACTCAGGAAGTTAAAGAAAACCATACCTACTTGTTTTTTAAAGACCGGCCATGCATCTGCCAGCTTCCTTGAACAGTTTTCTGGGCGTCTCCGGCACTAAAAATACTCCTAATCACTTCTCTGCTTGCACTATTAATATATCAAACTGCGTTTAATTTTATTATCACATTGACTGGCCCCTGGCGCAGTTGGCTGTGACACAGCCTTCCGCTCCAGGGGTCGTGGGTTCGATACCCGCCTCCAGTCTGAGTGTATTATCCATATGTACCAATAAATAATTATGGCGTTTAGTTTGCCATTGAAGCGATATCAAACGATAGCAAAAGGGAATTAAAACATACCGGTCCTTTCGAAGGACTTTGGTGACAAACACTGAGACACGAGAATTTTATATAATAGATATCTTTATAACGATCACTTTTCATAAACTAGAAAAAAATTCTACCTGTTTGAATGCCAACAAATAATTTAAAATACCTATTGTAATGTACCTATTTTGTTTTAGATTTTTTCTGCTGGTTAACTCTACCCTCATCTAAATATTGAAGATTGTACTGCTGAAGATTCTTTAAAATCTAAATTAATGAAAGCACCAGGATATTTTACTATCATCAGCATCAGCAATTGCGAATAATGTTACTGAATTTACCTGAATCTTACGGTAGTTGAATAATTTAAAAAATTGGAATTAAAGAATACAATATTAAAAACTTTGTTTTCCTATACATGCTTAGGTGAGGTTTTTTATATTTTATTACAATAAGAATAACATTGCATTATGACCAAAAACAGATACAAAACCAGCTTATACACTGCAGAGGTGGGACAGAGGGGTATACCAGCAAAATCCCTACACAACATACTACAAGACCTTGGCTTGTCAAGAACTATTATAAGTTCTTTAACAGACAGGACAAAAATATTTTTTAAAATCCTTAAGTGATAAGAGTTGCACACACGGACAAAGTCCCGGGGTACAGCCAGTTAGTAATAAAACCGAAAGACAGCATAGTCTTACGTTTATTATATAAATTGTAACAGTCACAATTCGCTGAAAGCGGTTTGTTATCAACCCTTTAAAATGAACATCCTTTTTGAATATAAACAAAATGCTATGCTTTAACATTTTGCGGCTTTATTTACGAGCACCACATTACATTAATGGCGCAATCCAATACATCAGTCATTGCGATGTATTGCTAATTTAACGAAATAATGTTTTGGGGAATGCAGTGCATGTTATTATAAAATCATTTCGATAAAACACGAAATGCATTTGGTGTATGAAATGTACATCGGTTGTAAAAAAATAACTCAATTCAATTTCAAGCACTCTTTTAATATTTTATACATTGCTAAATAGACTGTTCTCAGTTGAATTTCTTACATAATCGTTTCTACTCCGAGTGCGACAATACTTATACCGGCGCCAGACATAGCTTCATTTGAATGATCGTTTCAATGATCATGTAGTGTGGCCGGGGACTATGTGTAGCTGCGCAAAGTTTTGTAGAACTTTGTAGTCTTCAAGGACAAAAATGTACAAACACTTTGAGCTATGTCTGACATAGAGGAATAGGGGGGGGGAGGGGGGGGGGGGGGGGGGGGAAGGGCGCAGGAAGTCCTGGCTTCGTAACATAGGGGAATAGATCGGCATAAAGACTGTTCATGTCAGTCTAGCCAGAGACAAAGAGGGATTTAAGAAGTTTTAAGAAGAAGAAGAAGAAGAAGAAGATTTAAGAAGGAAACTGCTAACCTCCAATACTGGATAGGCATTTGAAGAAGTTTTTTTATATATGTATTAAATTGTTTATATCAACTTTATGTACTTTTAATAATATAATTATTTATCTCTATTATCTGCACCGCATTACACTTCTCCTACAATCCGGGATAACTGGAAGAGATCTCTTTTAGAGATTCGAGAGAAGTTCGTCCATTGTCTACTTCTCTGTGTTATGTATTTTTCTGTAAAATTTTTGATACATAAATAAATGAACTAACAAGAAGAACCAGCAAGAAAGCAAACACTCATTAACTTATAGTATATGAAAAGTAAAGACGTAAGTTACGAACGTGTTACAATACCAACGACGTAAAATATAATATTATTTAATACATACACGAAAAAAGTAAATACTAGGAGATTTAATATTTAGTAATGGAAATTTTAAAATCTAGTTTCGTCATTTCTATCTACAACCGTGTGTACTCTTTGATACTGGATCTACTCTGGGGTCTCGAATTGAGGTTCGCTTCAGAGTAGTATGGCCAGGAATAGTTTGAGTTGTTACGTTGACAAGCATGAGCTGGCACATGGGACGTTGCACTAGGCGTAGCTGTTGGCTGCAGTTCATTTTGCATTTGCTGTAGAATCTCATCCGATGCTCCTAGCTGCTGTTTCACTGCTATTCCTCTAACAGCAGGGCGACGATGGAAGCCTGAGTAGAAAATTATACCTTTGTATAAAATACGATGCTGCAAAGTTTCTTTATACATACTTTGACTACATATTTCATTATATGACGATCAATTTTGTTAATTATTTGCTTGTTTATTTTGCCATATTTTATTAGAGATTTTACATACATGTCATTATAGTTTTAAATTCTCTAGGAAAAAAAAATATCCTGACTTCTTCCGTTTCCGCTTTCTTCATCACTTAAGGTCTTGCCGAAAAAAGTTTTCGTGACTTATTTCATTATTTATTTTCATCTTGACTGTTGACACACTGAATATTAAGTTTTAGCTTCTCGAAGAGCATTGCTCTACTTACTGTAATAAAAATACTGAGCAACTTAGTTGCATTGTACCATACCATAAACCTACCTACCATAATTAGTTATTCAAGATTATCTGGCAGTCAAAAAAAGTTTAACAAATTGGAAATTTGAACTTACAAAAATATTTTTCGTTTGTATACCACTCTCATTCTTTGACTGGCCGGTGGCGCAGTGGGCAGAGACGCTGCCTTCCGTTCCGGGGTTCGTGGGTTCGAATCCTGCCTCGAGTTTGGCTGTATTGTCTATATTTATGTATTTATATATTTCTGCAAAAAATATATATTTGTGTATAACAGGCATCTGTTACCTATAATACAGGCATTAAGTTGTCTGCCTTAGGAACAGATGTCCGCGTGTCATATAGTATGTATACTTTTATAGGCCTCGTCGATGTTAGTAATTCTAATTTTAGTATTTTAGACTTCATGAACCAAATTAAAATAATTATTAATTAAATATTTCAGGTTTAAAGCTTACGCTAGTATTGATGTTAGCTTTGCTCGGAGGGGTAAAAAGCGCTTTCCGAAACTTTGAGACCCTCAAAACACCAGTCAATATTGGTAAGAATCTCCTTTACATTACTCTATTTATCCAGAATTATATAATTTAAGTCAGTCAGTCAAAATTCATAATACTTACAGCATAATAAATTAATAACAATAAACGTCCAAATAAATTAATCAAGTTTTATCTATTTGGACATTAAATATCTATCTATAAAAATAAAAATGATTGGAAATATAACTTCGTTTACATCGTATTTTATTATTTTAAAAGTTCATAAATTAATTGAAAAACATACACAACAGGTGCAGAAACGAAAAAAATGGTATTTTAAGGTAAGGTCATGTTGTACATAACGCATATGGTACAAAGATACTTCCTACATGGTTTTCTGGCGCGCTCGAGTATTGCACAAGATCCCCTCTCGGGCTCAACAACCAACCATTTTGCAAAAAAAAATGTATATTTTTTAGTTAGTATCTCGTGTTCGTACGAAGAGGTTTGCCAGTCCGCTATGAAATTTCTCTCACGTCATATGCAAGTGACCGACAAAGTAAATTGGGCTTACATTATTCCATCTCTAACAAAATCCTCACTTATGACCGTGTGAAACGCGCGCGGGTAATTTGAGAGAAGTGCCTACGTGAAAGGCATCGTAACCGCAATTGTTATGAGATGGACGAAATTATTTAATTTTATTTATATAGCTTCTTAGCTAAAGTTTCATTTATATGTCCTTATGAGGGAGCCAGATGTAGCTCAAAGTGTTTGTACACTTTTGTCCTTGAAGATTAAAAAGACCTACAAAACTTTGCGCAGCTACATAAAATCCCCGGCCACACTACATGATCATTCAAATGAAGCTATGTCTGGCTCCAGTACGACAATTTACACGTATGTTTTGTCGAGATGGGAATTATATTTAACCTCCCTTATTAGATACTAGGAAATTTTCTTTCTATAATACAATCTGCTTCATCTTAGATTGAATAAAGAGAATTTCAAAATTAACTTTACTGTGACTCACCTTAAATCATATTGAACCTAAGTAACCTAAGTAGACTTTTACAAGCGCTTTCGAACTTTTATTCGCCCACAACTCACCAATCACGACTTATGCATAGACATATCGCACGCTTTCATAAACTGACCGATTACGTTTTAGGTCTATATTGAGTTGAAGATACAGGCAGCTTTGTTTCAACGTCCTCTATCTGCCACTCTAAGATTATTTTCGATAACTCCATTCAACACTGAGATACAGCTATCTATGTCCCTTTAACTAAAATTAGTTTTTAATAAAAAAGGCAAACAGATAATAAAATTTCATTGAAATAACATTTCGATATGATTAATCAGTTTATGAACTATTGCAATACATAGTTTTATAGACCAGGTAGGCCGAGGTAGAGGTTGCGAGAAGACTTGGACGCCTTTGCGGGAAAGAAATGGATTCAAAAGGGCCAGGAAAGGAAGGTGTGGTTGGAAAAGGGGGAGGCCTTTGCCCAGCAGTGGAACAGTATAGGCTATTAATGTCACTAAGAGAAATTATTCGGGACCCACTGTTTTAAGTCCCTCCCGAAATATAAATACTTCGTAGGTGTCTGGGTGAGTTAATAATGAAACTGGCCAAAAGCGTGTCAAGACACACTTATATAGAAGGGTTCCGTATATGATACACTTTGAACGTATTTGTTATATAACTTCAAAAGTTGTTGTCCGATTTTGTTCAAAATAAATTCCTAATGAGTCTTTAGCCCGTTATATCAACATCGAAAATTTTAAGTATCTATGTCTAATAGCTTGGAAATGCTAGGATGGAGACCATACTGCGGGCAGACAGACGGACCGGCGGATGGACGGACGGAGAGAGCGAAATTATTAGGGTTCCTTGTAGTACTATGAAACCCTAAAAAACACCCGTACGCCGGACAAATATTTAGAATCCTCGGTAGATCAACGGTAAGATGGTCTGATATTTGCAAATCTCGAAAACGCTAAACTGACCACTTCTAAATAGATCAATTATTCTATAGGCGATTACAAATTTGCATATAGGAGTTTCAGACACTGAGAATGCTTTTATATGCATTTTTTTTAATTCAGAGTAGTAATAGATGAATGTTAAATAGCCACATTAAATTCTAAATACATCGTGTATCAAATTTATAATTGAACAGAGTATTGAATCAAGGAATAAATCTGATGTTAATTTTTGTAATATATTTGTTCACACGTGTCATGATAGCACCATTACTGCGGTCATACAGGGTGTCCCTGTCGACATTCTTATAGACAGTGGGTCGACTATGTCTTTAATATCTGTATCTGTGACGAAGCACTTAAAGTGCAGCCACAGACCTTCATTTCGTATTTTACGTGGTATTGATAGCCCGGAGATAGAAACATCTTTTTGCACAAGATTAACGGTTGAATTTTCAGACCTCACTCTCGAAATTAATTTTCATGTGGTCCCAGATAAGTTTATGAATAAGCCGGTTCTCATCAGAACGGGATGTCCTAAACAGACATGGGGTAATATACACTAGTACGCGAGGTATGCAACGTCATGCTCAAAGTAATGTTTTGGAAACTATGAATTGCCTTTACAAATCGATTCACCCCTGAAAGGCAATGGGATCGTTTGATGACTATTATTAATAAATTCGCGGATTATTTAATAGTTGGAACTGCCTCTACTACTGTGCGGACAGGTTCGATGTACATTAAGGTGCATAATGATACTCCTATAGTTTATCGACCCTATAAGATGTCGTATGATAAAAAATTGCGTGTTAGGGAAATTATTAAAGATTGGTTGGATAAACCCCTCCGCTTCGGGGGTCGTCGGATCAATCCCACCTCGAGTCTGGCTGCATTATCTATGTGTATGTATTTATATATTTCCAAAAAATATATATTTGAAACTGTTCTGGTTTATGTCTGTTCTATATATAAATTAATTATGATTGTTTATTGTACTGTATGTTTCCAAAATATAAATAAATAAAAGGTTTATTTCGTAAACATTTCGATGCGACTCTTAAGCAGTCAAAATATTTACATACCATCAACATCGGATGTTTACATCGACAAGGCCGTCCGGTATTCCCTTGAATTCATGCCACTCATACTTCAATTGATGACAGCTAACCAAAGCTATATATAGCGAAATACAGCTAAATATAGTGGTATACTAATACCGATGTTAAAACCAAAGGTATTTATTGTTATTAGCAATATTTGGACTGCGTTGCGATATATAGCTTAGCTTAGCGATAAATTAAGTGATATTATACATTATACCGGAGCCAGACATAGCTCAAAGTAAGGGGGCAGGTCCTTGCCACCGTATACCAGGAGAGGTTATCGGCGAGGATTAGAGGGGAGCTTCATCAGTCTGACGAGGTCCAGCGAATGCGGGCCCTGATACGGAGTTGGAAGACTGATCTAGAGGCTCCAGTGGCAGGGATTGCAATGCGTTTGGTTTTGTTTTAATAATTTAATATATTATTATTGCATATTATTAAAAAAATATTAGCATTCGCACACCTTCCTCTATATGAACTACAGTTATGCCAAATTTCGTACTCCTCTGTCCGCGCAGTTTTCTTAAAATGGTACCTAAAGTTTTCGCTTCACATACATACTTAGATATATACTGTAAAAAGCCTATGTACCTCAGGTACATTATATCGATGTCCACATATTTAGCAATATGGAAAAGCGGTTAAGTTTTCCAAAATAAACATTTATAAACTATTAATTCAGTTTTAGTTCATACTAAATACGAGTACATTCTTGGAATTCCAGTTCAGTCAGAGTAAAAAGGGTTTACACTTTTAAATAAGATATTTCGAATTGATTGTACAAGTAACTCTATACTTATTGAAATGTGTCTATTACTGCAGGGAAAACACGCACGAAAGACAAGTATCGGGTGGTGTACAGTGACCACCAGCGCCTAGAGCTGGAGAAGGAGTTCCACTACAGCCGGTACATCACCATCAGAAGGAAGGCCGAGCTTGCCGTCAGTCTAGGACTATCTGAACGACAAGTAAGCAGAATCTCCTTTTTATGTGTATAGCAGGAACTTAATAATAATAGCAGGAACTTTTTTAACTCCTCCGCGATGTCCAATGCTACGAGTTAGCTTGAGGATAACCCAGAAGAATCGGGGCTTGAACCGCTCGGTTCAAGCTTAAGGATTTCAGCTAGCCCTTTTAACGTTTTACTAATCTTTGTGCACTTTCTTTAGCTCCCTCTAAACGACTAGATTGATAGCGCTGAATTTCTTGTACGTGTTTGTGTTAGTTAGTATATACCCTTACAATGTTGAATTCAATGATGATACAAAAACTTATGTGATGATGATACTTAAACTTTTTTGAATGAGTGAAGATAATATCTTCAAATAAATAACATTATTTTGTTTTCATACTAGTTAAAATAGCATTAGTATACTTCTTAAACAAATTTTAATGTTTATATATCATATTACACACAGTAATATCTACTGAATGTATTTTCAAGTACATACCTTTGTTTCAGGTGAAAATATGGTTCCAGAACCGACGCGCAAAGGAGCGGAAACAGGTAAAGAAACGCGAGGAGGTGGTGATGAAGGAGAAAGGTGATCATGCCTCCCTACAGCATGCACAACTCCACCACGCGACGATGCTTCACCACCAGCAGATGATGAACGGTATGATGCATCATCATCACTACCATCAAGGAGTGCTCCAGGGAGTACCGGAGCCGCTGGTGCCTGGGGTGCCCCCGGTGCCCCTGCTGTGACCGCAACAGGAACACTTCTGTCAAAGTGATGCCTATGGATAGTGACCAACCCAGTGATTCGAAGTGACTAACTTATGTGCTTTTACAGTTTTCCCACACTCTAATAATGAATGAACTTGTGATAAATAGTGCAATTACAAAAATATTTCTTGCGGATAAATCTGATAAGTGTGTTTTTTTTCTGGTTGAGTGCTTGACTATTTGTTGGCTGAATCAAATGTACAAAAATCATGGAGAGATAAATATGTAATCTTTTTTTATTAAGTTGCGAAGTGTTTTTTTGTCATATTAGTTCACTTTTATTTCTTTTTAGATTGAGATTTTTCACAGATTAGGAATTTTTCGTAGTTTTAAGAAAGTAACAATCATCCTAAATAGTGTTAAATGTCTAAAAACATTGATTATTATTTAATACGTATAAATTTAATTTTGTTTACAGAAATTTAACTATAGTCAAGTACTCAATTAACGTTTTTTACATGGAGTAAGTAATTGTTGTAAACATCTTTAAGCCTCTTAGAGGGTAACACCTTGGGGTCTGGGCTTTTTTATTAACGATTGTCATTTTCCATTCAATAGTCAGCTTTACGTAACATCTTAATAAGAATAGTCTTGACCCAAGAGTCGTGAACACTCATCATTGCCTTTTAGTCTTATATATGTATAACTCGGTATACGCCCCGGACGCGGCCCCGCTTTTCACCCGTCGGGGTTATATAGCTAGAATAAGTATTATCTTAATTTAATTGAATTTTTGCCATTGTAAATATAGAATACTATATTTTTATAATATTATAATACTTAAGTATTATTGAAATTGATTGTTTTTTGGAGTTTTACGTATATTTCTCGGCGCTACCGGTAGATTTGATGAGATTATATCCTCTTAATTTTGACATCATTACGTCGCTATTTATTTGCTTTGGTCTAATTAAATGATGGGCAAATTAACATAGGAAGTGTTCATAAAATTATATATGAATTGCTAAAGAATCTCATTTAACTTTATAAAGTCATATGGCGTGTCCATATAACATTTATGGTGCGTTTATAACGTCGGTAGCGTGGAGAAATAAATATTTTTTTCTACTATGAATGAGATTATTTCTAGTTTGTAACGGTTCTGTAAATAAAATGTAGGTTATCGTTGCTTAATGTAGACGTAATTTTTATTATTAAACAATTTAAAGCGATGGGAATTAATAACATGTTTACAGATCATTCCTTATAGGTTAATAATAAGTTTACAGATGATTTCTCAAATTTTCGACTCGAAATCGAAAATTGAAATTGAGTATTTTAATGATATATATTATTTATCGATTTCTAATAAATAATTCTGAGAATAATAGAATGTTTACAGATAATTCCTCAGATTTTCGACTCGGAATCGAAAACTAGTATTTTATTTCAATTTGACTATACCGTTATGTGGTAATTAAAATATATTATTTATTGATTTCTGATAAACGAATAACAGTTTGTTTTTTTTGTTTTGTGGCATCTTTTTCGTAAATTTAACCGTGGTGCTAATTGTACGAGTATTTGATCGGATTTCTTGCCTGTAAAATATTGTAGAATAGATCTATTGTACGACAGTCAGTGCGTGTAATTATGAGCTTGTAAATTTACGTATGTTGTGTTGATAATGTTGAGAATACTTTGTAAACACCGTGTTACTAGCCTGTACCCAGCACCATCACGAAACATTATGATAAACTAAATAAAATCATGTTAATCTAACACTAACTTCTTTTCTTTACCATCCTTTACTTTTTTTATGGTTGTTTGTCTTTGTCGAAATCAAAGACTAGCTCGGACTGAGGATAAGTTTGTTTGACTAGATGCAAATACGAGTAGGTAACTTGTAACATTGAATAAATAGTCCAGTTGCTTTTCTGGTCAGAGTTTTTCTCTACCTCTGAAAAATATGAACAAAGGATCGTTTGATTCGAAATAGTGTATATATGATTTAAGAAAATATTTAGGTTACTTGCAATAATTCCTTAAGTTCAACAATTTTTCAACCTAGCGTTGTCCCGGTCTATTACCAGGGTCCACTTAAATTGCAGAAGATGTGGCTGTCGGGCAATTGAAGATCACCAATTGCTGTCTGACGTCATCAGTGGACCCTCTACAATCTCTACAATGTCCTGACTAATATCAGTGTGTGAACACACACACATCACTCAATGACATTAATCCGGAGTCACTATTTTGCGTGAATTCCGAAACATAGAGGAGTTCGGATATGTGAAATCAAGACATAGAATGGGTATCCTATCTTTCATCTGGACATGGAAAGAACTGATTAACCTAGCAATTGACTCATATGCCGACCACTGATTAGGCTACGATCTCCTCTAAAAAGTTATAAATAACCGTAAGGAAGCAACTTTTGTTTTATTTTCAAATATGTGCTCTTTGTCAAAATTTAAGTTTCAAAAAAGGGGAAACTTTAAATTTATTTATGTTTTACGAATATTCTGCGGGTGTTAGTTCATTAGACAACCATACATTTACAATTAAATATGGAGTGGAGAGGATATTACATTCTTGGCAATAAAATACTCGTATTATAAAATATATAACTATTTACCACATTTAGTTATAACGTGGACAATTTCTACATAGCAGCTCTTAACTATTAGGAAGAGAGGCGCGAAGGAATGTTGCTAAGTGCAAAGCAAGCGGCCGCTCATTGCGGGCACAGATCAAAGGCGCCGCCGCCGTCCGCTCCCGCCGATACTGTGGAACCGGAAATAGGAAATTATTAACATTTTCATTTCCCTACCATTTCCGTATTAGTACAGTGCTGCCAACACTGTAGTGTTGGATACTGTAATATCCACTGTTAATTGTATCGATATTTAAAATGTTTTTTTTTTATTTAGGTATTTTAAATTAACTTACAGATCCGAAGCTTTCTTGTACTTTACAAAGAATTTAAAGTGATTTTTTTTCACTTAGGTTTTCGAGAACCTCCCGTGAAATTCATTTTTACGTATCTATTAATTAATTTATAAATAAAAATTGAGAAAAATATTACGGTTACATAACCGTACCTTCATATGTAATATATTTTTCTTTACAACAAACAATTTACTCCCTAGTTTTTTTTAAATTTAAACAATTATAAGACTTTTTGATAAACTTACATTTAGTAAAGGTTTATTAATTAATTTCAGATCATTATATAGGAGTTTATCATAAAGCAAATATGTACCTAAGTACTGTAATACCTACACTACAATAACAGTTACGAAGCCCAGTAGGTAGTATTAGTTATTTTGCATAATTTTGGCAAAGAAAATCGTTAGGAAGATCATTTTAATAGCTCCGCGGTTTCCAAACTTTTATAACTCAAAGGAGAGCAACGCATCTGCAATTACCTACCCGTTGGACCGTTGCCCGTTAACTGTCGGTCCTTTTGCCTTTTAAAAAATAAAGGTTTATTTTGGTAAATATAGAATGAATTGTATGGAATCAGTCGTTACTTTGCTCAAATCCAGGACACATTAAAAATTAAACAGCTTTGCTTAAATCCGCGAATGAAATACCATAATGCCCCAATAAGGTTAAGCAAAAGTGAAAGTATTTAGTTTTTCATGCATGCCATGGATTTTCGCAAAGTTACGCCTGTTTTTATCAATTATTTAAACTGCCTAAGGTTTTTATTAAGTTTGTGGGCGAAGTCACGGATACGAGCTAGTAATCACCTCCTGCGGGGCGACCACCTCCGCGCTCGGCTCGGATCACACGTCGGCCTGGCGCTCCGCAAACACGACTACGTGTTTGCCCGGCTCTGTTCGCCGTGTTTGCACTTTGACAGCAGTCTTACAGGTCGTTAACACGTCAACCGACTGGCGGATTATATCAACATATACATACAGGACAGCCTTAGCTGCGGCTAAAACTAAAGTTAGTTTTTGTTACATTAAAAGATAAAAGTAAAAACTCAATTACTTTGCGTAGATGAGTTTTTCCGACACCGACACGACCGTCTAAGCATAGCGCAAATTTTCAAATAGTTTCAAAAGCTTGTTGAATACAATTCAGCGGGAAACTTAAGACTATTTACATTGGATTTTTATTATTTCTCAAAGGCCGACAACGCCTTTGCGAGCCCTCGGGTGTTGCCGTTGTCCATGAGCGTCGGTAGTCACTAATATGACTGCCGCCTACTCGTTTCACTCTTAGAATATATTTAAAAAAAAATCCTAGACGCAACTTTTAATTCACGAAACATCATCAGGAGATAGACAAACAACATAGGCCCTACAAAGGCCCTTCGTAAGTTATCTGAATAGCGTTTATTTGTACGTTTAAGGGAATCAGGCACTATTATAAATAATTTACAAGACTGCATTTAATATAAGGGAATGCCTTACGCAGGCTGATGACAGCCGTAATACAAAGAAATATCGCATTTTGGGGGCACTGGCAGAGGCGATCCCTCTACGAGTTGCCTAAGTTGATCCTAAAAGGCAAAATTCCTGGAAAACGTGCCTTTGGGAAACTAAGGAAGAAGTGGTTCCAGGTGTGCAAGTGCAAGTTCCAAGAAGTGCACTGGACTTATCATTATCAATTATAGAGAATTGCTATAGACTGAAGAACGTTTCATCACCTTACCTTCAAATTTCAGTTTGAACATGGCACCCGATGATGATGACAATTAGGTTTTCACGAGCAGATACTTATAGAACAGTAATCACTATGTTATACAGTCTCGCTTTTTTTTAATTACAATAGGCAAACGAGTAGGCGGTTCATCATCGAAGTGACGACCGACACCCTTGGGCATCTGCACTACAGGAAGGCACATACGTCGCCGGCCTTTAAAACTGGGTTTAGGCCACCGGAAACTCTCACAAATCGAAGGAAACGCGACAACTATACCTTTTTTTTTTTGACGTGACAGCATTACCGCCACTTTACGCCGATCTTATGTGAGAAAGAGGTACTGGTACCCGGACGCGTTCTCAATTCGTCTGCGGACATGCATGGCCCTACCTCTAATTATTCTCGCTGTGTGTCACTTCTTATAAAATTGTGTAAAAAAAACTATATAGAATACACATTTTAATAACAATAGAAACTTTTTGGTTAATAATCTATATATATCTTTATAATGTGTAACCTACATTACAAAGATGTAAATAAAATTTAAGGGTCCGTTTGTAATGTTTAATTATTTTTTTTATTAATTGTATACGACTATATATACATATGATACCTCCTCATAGCAAAAAAAGCAAGTTAAAATGATTTTTGTCTCTCTACTTGACAACTTGTTCCGGGTATCCTCCGAAACGGCGGGATAGAACATAGAATAACATAGGCTATTTTACTTTTAGCTAAATAATTAGGGTTCCGCTCAAAAAATCAAAAAAAAATGATCATAATCACTGGATCCACGCCGGCGAAGTCGCGGATCACAGCTAGTTACAAATATGAAGGCTATTTAATAATGTAATTTTAATAATTAGTTAGTCGTTTCTAAAGAAAGAATACTAGGCTCACTTCAGACCTCTCTAATAAGCTTTGTCAAAAGTCATGAAGCTGATATCTGGCATAATAGTTTGCATAAATTTAAAAATACGATTATTCAATCTGCCAGCTTGTCTTAGTGACACGATGTTAGTATAAGTAAATTAGAGTTTCCTTTTCCTATTGTTACAATAACACTTACTTTTGCTTATTTCCTTTAATACTATGTTAGTTAATATTAAGTCTTGTTCTATTCTATCCTATTCTACTCAAGCTGTAGTCACCTATAAGTGCAGTAGTCATCTATATGCTATCTTTTTATGCTCTTGTAAATCACGTTTAAATGTACATTGTGTTGGTGGCCTGTAACAAATATACAAAAAAAAAATTCCTTTCCTTATGCCGGAGTCAGACATAGCTTCATTTGAATTATCATTTCAATGATCATGTAGTGTTGCCGGCGACTTTGTGTAGATCCGCAAAGTATTGTAGTACTTTGTAGTCTTCAAGGACAAAAATGTGCAAACACTTCGAGCTATGGGAGGCTCCGGCGTTATAAAAACTGTCCCTTTTATTTAGTATGCTGGTTCCGGGCATTCCTTACGCGCGACTGTACCTTAATTTACTAATTAAATCACCAGACTGGGCATTAGTCAGAAGAACAAACAGAACTATGAGAAATGATGCACCGGATATTTGTACTGGGATGCGTCGTGATTCTTAGTCTTAGAATTACTTAATGAAAATGATTCATGAGGCAAGCGCTACATTTTTGTAGAATTCCTCCGTTACTTGAGGAATTTTGTAGTTTATACAAATATTATTCTTGCATATCAAGTGGCAAACGGGGAGACGGTTTAAAGGAGCGCTTACCGACGCTCATAGACGACTGCACTACCAAAAGATCGCAGATGCGTTGCCGACCTTTGATTACACTCTACTGGAAGACAGAGACGCTTACACTTTCAAGATGAGACGAAAATATAAGGCACTAACTGTGCCCGCGACTTCGGCCGCGTAAAATTAAATAAAAAAATAGACTCAATTTTAGCGTGTGTATAGCCTATAGCCTTCCTCGATATATGGGCTATCTAACACTGAAAGAATTTTTCAAATCGGAACAGTTGTTCCTGAGATTAGCGCGTTCAAATAAACCAACAAACAAACTCTTCAGTTTTATATGTAAGTATAGATATCTAAAAAGCTGTACTAGAACATTATTTTTAAAATAATGTGAAGTATGTTTATTTATATTTGTTTCTAAAACAGGAGAATCGCTCTGTACTACTCATTAATAATCAAATCAAATTATTTATGTCAGGTATTAGGTAAACAATTCAAAATTATTACATCTCATATATGTGTGTTAGCCGCCAGTTAAAAAAGCGTTCAAATAGAGCAAATGAATTCTAAAACTTGTGTTCACACGACAGCGCTTTTATAACGCGACGCTTTTTTACCGAGCAATGTTCTATTTTCAACGCTATATACATATACGCGGTGGCTTGACAAAATTATTAAAGTAGCTGGAGAAGACTGAAAGCGAACAACAGATCTACATGGAAAAATTTGGAGAAGGCCTTTACTCTTTAGAGAGGTCCTTAATATTAGAACTAAAAAATATTTGTGCATGCAACTCTTGTTTTACTATTATTATTATAAACTGTAAATGCTTTATTAAGGAAATTAACAGGCTTTATTATTGTTAATATTATTATACATATACGCTATATTTTTGTGTTAACGACGCTAAAAAAGCGCCAACGCCGAGACTTAACGCAACGGTCGTTTTAGTTCTCGTGCGAATGAGGGCTTGGTATTCTCAAAATCTAAGGGGTAGTGATCAATATTACCTTATTATGTGTTAGTGTACCGAACATATAAACGCGAGTTAGTCCGCGTCAATTTAAATTAAAAAATAGATTCAATATTAGCCTGATGATATACAGGCTATAGCTTTCCTCGGTAAATGTGCTATATAACACTGAAATAACTTTTCCTGTAGAGTAATTAGTACCTGGGATTAGCTCGTTCAAGCAAACAAACAAACTCTTCAGCTTTATACATTAATATGCGGAACCCTTTTATATAAGCGTGTCTACACACGCTCGTGGCTACTTATTTCTTAACTACGAGGGCGTATCCAGTGCCCCAGCAACGGGCAGTCCTACCTATCCACCAACGTTCTTAAGATGCAGTTGGTGGTGAATTGAGTATATTGATAAAAAAAATATTTGTATGGATTTTTTTCATATAGTCAAAGTTTAATTCTTCAAAACAAAAAATGCTTTTGCGTATATAAGCCATTACCAGATAATTACTCCTTATCAGTGTATTTAAACGGGCGGTCTTAATCCTCTTAAATTGATACCCCGATAAGGTTAGTGATTTAATATTAAGTGGAATTTTATTAACTAGAGATATGTAGTTCAAAATCCATTCTAGTTTTTAATACTCTGTTTATAATGGAACTCTTTAATGAGTTTTCGTCAGTTTATCATAAGTGGCCTCCGACGAACCAGTAGGTTGAGGAGAAGCTGGCGCGACGATTTGTGGATGAGACTGGCCCAAGAAAGAGAAAGCGGGATCAAAAGGGAGGAGGCCTTTGCCCGGCTGTGGGACATATTTGGTCGATTTAAAAAAAAGGAACAGGAATATTAGGCATACTCATGGAAAAGTTTTTTTTTTACTTTATTTGGAATGGGCACAGCGCCATGACACTCAGTCTTGGGTTGTGTGCCCGTCTAGCTGCGGCCCATGCCAAATCATTGGTTGTCCACCATATGGCCTGTGGTCGTCCTCTACCCTTCCTTTTTCTGGTACATCTAGGGCCTTCCTTACGGGTAGAAATATCGACATAATAGCTTGTCGTGCTACCTAACTGCGATAATTTATTTATGAGATAAAATGAACAGATTGCAAGGGAAGGTTAACCTGATTTTAACTGACAGCCAACGTGCGAGCTCTACTAGACTTTATATCTCACGATATAATCTATCGGACAGCCTTTCTCATCGCAACTTCCCACGCAATAGATAAGGTAATCGAAGCGGAAATGCGTAAACAAAATATAGTGACAATTTTAATGTATATCTATCTACAAGTATGCCGGTGCATCTGAAGACATCCGTTTATTCACTTAGCGTGTTCTCGATCGGGTACAGGCAAAATTTTAATTAAGACGGTACTAACAAGGAGGGATGCCAACTTTGATCGTAATTTATGTATACTTCAATACACTTAAAAAGTATATTTTTTAATGTAGAAAACCAGGCAAATCAGTGAGCTCTCTGCCTTCTGATTAGCCTACTAAAAATTAATACTCAAGGGGGACCCACTGATTTAAGTGCCTTCTGAAACTCGAAGGAGGTTGCATATTTGAAAACTAATGTTAGAATGGGTCACCCATCTAACAACCGGCCAAGGTAAGAAATTCTTTACCAAGCGGTCTACTCAAACGCCGGCCACTGATTAAGTTACGACCTCCTTATGGTTGTTTTTACCTTTTTTCTTCTTCCTAATCGTACCCTCACTGCTAAGGATCGTGACTCCAGCGTTGCTGGGGAGGCTGCTTCCATCGGTCACGATTCGTTGCTTGATGGAGTGCATAGTTTTTACCTTACTAACGTAAAAAATATATACTTGTAGGAATTAAAACACAGTCGTTGTCAACCCTTGCAGCGCTTAGTTTAGGGAAGTGATGCTTCAATCCGAAGCACGTTTTGTATTGCATTGCTTCAAGATCTTTAATTAAATTGATTCTCATTACCGTTCACGATACCTTTGTTTGCCGTCAAAGAAAAATGAAATTGAAAAGCTGAATATTTCCTCTTACCTTCCTACCTTACTTTCTTAACTTACATTCCCTCTGTCATGGAAAATTTGAGGTTTATTATTTTGTAAGTGTTACCAATGTCTATAGAAAGTAGGACTCCTTAATTGCCACCAATACAGGCCAATATACTCTTGAGGAGGTGGTAGCTTAATCGCTATTGATCGCTTGGTTAAGAAGCTTTCACCGCGGCCGAGAGACTGATGGGTGACCAATTATAATACCGGTTTTCAAATATCCGATCTCCTCCGTGTTTTGGAAGTCACGTAAAACAGTGGGCCCAGATTAATCTCTCCGAGTGTTATTAGTCGTGAGATTGTAAAGATTGTGGAGGCTATGGGGATGACGTGAGACGGCAGTCGGTCATCTTATTTCGCCCCACAGCTACATCTTCTGCTCTGCAATCTGAGCAGATTCTGGTACTAGACCGGGATAATGCTAGTAAGAAGATATATCAATATATGAGATGAAAATTTATTTGGTTAAAGATTACAATATTCAAAAGGGCGGAAACCCTCTATGAAGTATAAAACCTGTGCCAGAAGGTCTCGCTTTACCCATAATACAAGTCAAATAAATAGTAATTTAGATAATGAATAACTTTAGATTACTAAAGTAGTGTAAATTTTGTTTTATTATTTATCTACTGTTTTTCATTATCTACTCTAGTGCACATTTGTGTCATCATATTAGCTTGAAATTCTCTAGAGTCCAGACTATAGAGCACATTTGTGTTATCATATTAGCTTGAGATTCTCTAGAGTCCAGACTCTAGAGCACATTTGTGTTATCATACTAGCTAGAGATTCTCTAGAGTCCAAACTCTAAAGCACATTTGTGTTATCATACTAGCTAGAGATTCTCTAGAGTCCAGACTCTAGAGCACATTTGTGTTATCATACTAGCTAGAGATTCTCTAGAGTCCAGACTCTGGGGCACACTTGTGTTATCATATTAGCATGAGATTCTTCATTATATCCTTTTACTCCATCCATTTTCATTACTCCTATCTATCTAATTAAAGGTAGAGCCACGCTAGCAGTTTTTTTTGGTCTGCAACCGAATAGGGCCAACGCGTCCGATTACCACTAGATTTTTCTCACATAAGATCGGCGTGAAGTGTCGGTGTCAATTCTGTCACGTCAAGTGCTGTTGTGTTTCGTATGATTTATGAGACTTCCCGGTGGCCTAATCTCGTCATTAGAGCCTGGCTACGCATCAGCTAGCCTCCAGGTGGTGCAGATGTCTACGTGGACCGCCTGCTCCTTAGTAATACATAAAAAAAATCTCAAGCTAATATGATTTTTAAGCTAATATAATAAAAAGTGTACGATGGATTTCATGAAATGGATACCACATTAGTAGCCCTGTCATCTGAGAATTCGGATAATGGGCGGATATTGAGACACGCGATGTTCAATTTCCTTTACGCACCCCTTACATACGCAAAAATATATTGCTAAACTCTATATAAAATATGCCGATACGATATATCGATAAACGATCGTGATTCCAAAGTAAATTCAACTTAGAGAGTAGGAACCTCTTATAGAGAAATGCTTCGTTTTCAAATGCCAGCAACGCATCTGCAGCCTTCTGGTGGTGCTTATGTTCATGTGTACCGTATAGAAAAAGTACGATATACATTAATACGGATGTAATGCTATGTATTTGGGTGTAACATAAGACGTTTTAATATAGAGCTCCCAATCTATACTAATATATAAAGCTGAAGAGTTTGTTTGTTTAATTAAACCGCGCTAATCGAATTAACTACTGGACCAATTTGGAAAATTATTTCAGAGTTAGATAGCCTATTTATCTAGGAAGGTTAGAGTCTATATATCATCCCGCTTAATTTTTTTCACCTAATTTTACACGAACTAAGTCGCGGTTAACATCTAGTTAAATATATACCTATCACTACCTATAGAAACTCATACTTCCCTCGGGCACGCCATAACTGAAAAACGGATGGACTGCTTACGTTTTTTTTTTTCAATATAAGATAGAGATAGATAGATAAGATATGATAATTTTATTTCTGAAAAATTACACGTACTTCACTAAAACATTACATTGCATGTGTATATTATCTCTAAGTTGTGTCGCTGATACTTAAAATAGGTAAAACCTGTGCTATAAGTATCGGTAGCCAACCATTTAGTCTGTATATAAATGAAATGCGTATATTACAGTATATTCGAACATTTAGACAATTGAGTGTTAATTAAATACTATGAATAAAGTATACAATTAAACAAGGAAAAAGTAATTTAATATATATGTATATCTCAGTTAAAGAATACAGATTACCAAAAAGTAGAGAAAACATTGTGGATGTATAAATGTCTATTATCAAGTCGTATCTTTAGTGTATCGTTTGAGTATTCCGGTGATAGGCAATAGAGAATCCAATATTCAATAGTCCCGGCGCGTCTCACCGAATAAAATTCACATTTGTCGTATATAAACGAATTCACACTAGACTTGTTATCTTATGATATCTTTCAAAACACATCTATACTAATATATAAAGCTGAAGAGTTTGTTCGTTTGTTTGAACGCGCTAATCTCAGGAAGAACATGTCCGATTGGAAAAATTCTTTTAGTGTTAGATAGGTCATTTATCGAGGAAGGCTATAGGCTATATATCATCACGCTATGTACTATAGGAGCGAAGCACCAATTAAGAATGTTCCGAAATCGGTGGTTCTTTTTTCCATTTGAGAGCTTCCGCTGGATGCGCTGCGTAAATGGTTAAAGTTCCGCAAAAGTCATGTATGACAAAATTGTTCCCCTTTAAAAGTTCTAAATAAAAGTTCGCGACAGCGTATGTCGATCTTTTAAGGTTAGCTCAGTATAACCTTTTTTATGCTAATCAAATTTGTTCTAAAATAATGCATTTTTCGAAATCATTTTAGAACACAAATACCACTGCCGTTTGGAATATCGCAAACATCAGAGCCTTGATAAAATCATTGGTTAAAAGGGTGGACTGTAATCCGTAAAGCATTGGGTTCAATTCCAGAATCATCTTGGGTACTTTACTATACAGACATACTAAAAGGTAAATAACACTGCCATTTATTATTATGTTGAAATGTATATGTGTCTGTCTGTCTGTCCGTTCTTTCCACCAATTTCGTAAAGGGTGAACCGATTTGACGACAAATAAATGTTATAAGGAATACTTTAGGATATATTAACCTTGGCAAAGGAAATAACGGAAAACTAGAAAAACATTTCTAATATTTCTTTATTTAAATTATAACGAGGAAAGATTCGATTTTTTGTTTGAATTAGCTCTGAAACTACTGGACCCATTGAAGAATTCTGTCACCTTTAGAATCATACCTTATCCCTAATGAACACAGGCCATATAATATTTAAAAAAAAGTTAGGGATCCGTATTAAAACTTCAATAATGTTAAGACCCGTGCAAAACCAAGTCGGGCCGCTAGTTTCAATATAAAATAAGCGTATAAAACCGTCTGCTCTCCATACCACTTATCAAATATGCAAATAACGATATCGCTATCAACCTACTTCATCTTAGGGAAACGTAATTCTCTCCCTATCTTTATATATCTTTGAACATATTATTGATTCCCCCAACTTTATTTAATACCAGCTGTTTCCCACGACTTAGTCCGCGTTTTAAACTTTCCCTTAGACCTCCTTAATTTGGCACTATCAAAAAATCCGTTATTACCGAATGTCCACTAACTATTTACTACCTTCCTGCCAAATTTCATCTTCGAGATTTCGTGTTAAGCGACATTTAGCTTTTATTATAGAAGAGATACAAGTCATTTCTTCATTTTGTACTGGATGTTTGCTAAAATTTTCATGTTTCTCACACTATTACCAGACGAATATACAAGGGTGGTATTCTTTCAGGGTCTCTCTTTGTTTTATTCATATATGGGTACCCTAACGTCATTCGAATTCACGTCAAGTCTGCGTATTTGTAATTCAACGCGGGCTCCCACAAGCGTACGTATTGTTTCACCTACAACCGCCAAAGGGGAAGCTTTTGTTCTTAAAACATTTATTGGTCTCGAATCGCTAATAAGTCGCGGCTTTCAAATTAGACAAGTGGAGCAAGACAATTTACTTGGCCTTGTATTACAATATTCGTTACAGTAAATATTTAATTAGGTATCATAAGTTCATTATTAAAAAGGACATCTAAAGCCGCACTAAGTAATACAAAGGTATTAAAATATGTTAGTTTGCTATGAGAGAACTTAAGAGTTACTACGACAGAATTGTGTTTTGTAAGGATTATCACGAAAATATTTATATTCAGGAATATATGTATAATAAAAATGACCAGGAGCGTGTCAAGATACGCTTTTATAGAAGGGCTCCGTATCTGATATGCTATAAACGTATTTGTTAAATAGCTTCAGAAGTTGTTTTCCAATTTCGTTCAAAATAATTTTCCTAGTGAGTTTTTACCACGTTCTATCAACATGGAAAATTTCAAGTCTGTACGTCTAATAGTTTGGAAATGCAAGGAGGTGAGAGGGACCACCTTACAGGCAGACAGTCGGACGGACGGACAGAGCGAAATTATTAGGGTTCCTTGTAGTACTACGGAACCCTTAAAAGTATTTAGTATGAGGAGGGAAATATACCTTTAGGGAAATATATATGAAAAAAGCAGAGTTTCAGTTAGGGCTAGATGTAGTCGACTGGGGCTGAATTGATGACGGTATTTTTCGCGGACGAAGTAGCGGGAAACGGCTAGTGATACATAATTACCACAGAGTTGAAATTTTTGTTGAAGTTCTTGATAGAGTCCCAGATCGCACATATTTTTATTTTCCCTTTTTTTATAGAGGAATGAGACATATTTTCTTGTTTTTCTCTGGTGTTTTACCTGTCTCTCGCTATATAGTTGTGTTCAGCCTCCACCGGGTACTGTTTTTATTTTATCCGTCTATCGTGACATTGCAAGGGGTTTCTTTAACCTAACCTAGGTCACCACTTAGTTATTAAAGTAGACCATCATACCACGCCTAGCCATATGTTCAATTATCCATATTTCCGTCTTCTTTCATCTTAAACGTGAATACCTTTTCGAAATCAGCGCAAGATTTTGAAATATTTGACGGCTCAAAAGTGTTTGTAAAAGCCAATTTTTTTAATTAGGCTCTTCTAAATTTGAATTGAATTCGATTACGCTTCTCTCATTAAATTCGTGAACGATTCTTTCCATCAATTCAGTAACAGTTCTTTCAATAAATTCACTAATGGTTTATTCTAATGAATTTCAAGAGTTTAATAACTCTTGAATGGTTCTTTCATTAAACTCATTAACGTTTCTTCCAGGATGCCCTTCGGCTGGTACAGGGCTGAGGTAATAGGTGCTCTAACCTCGGTGTTGCTGATCTGGGTGGTGACAGGAGTTTTGGTGTACATGGCCGTTCAGAGGGTCATCTATAAGGAATTTGAGATCGACGCCACCGTCATGTTGATAACGTCCGCCATTGGTGCCGGTCGCAGCCAGAGCAACTTAACTTAGCGATCGACTTAAATGCCGACCACTGATTAGGCCACGACCTCCTCAATATGAAGATGTTACATTTTTTAATCCCGTTACAATTTGTCATTAATGACGTGCAATACTTTTGTTTGACAGTACAATTTAAAATAAATTTAACTTAAGGCAATAATACAATTAAACTTAAAACAATTGAGTATAAAGTCGCGAGAAACAATTACTATGTAATATAAACATACGACCCAAAATGTGGCCACATCAATTGCTGTCTCAAAAGCAGCTGTTAAGCCAAAAATAAATTTGATATTATTTCATATAACTGAAGACACTTGATTCGTTGACGGGCTTGTGACCACAGTCCGTACAACCGGGTTGGAATATCGAAATAAAGATGGCAGTCAGCCATCTTAACTCGCCCCACGGCCACAGCATTGTCGCCACTTCACGCCGATCTTATGTGTGAAAGAGGTACTGGTATCCGGAGGCGCCTCCAAAATTCGGCTGGAGACCAAAAGGACATAAGCGTCACGCTACCTTTAATTAAAGCATTTTTATATTACGGGATTTCTCCTTACTTGTGCATTACAGGACTTTTGAATTAGATCTTTAAAATTTGTATATGAATTATAAAAAAAACACTCCTATTTTTGTTTCTTTAATGGCTTTCTTATGCTGTAATGCAAAGCCAAGGTCGATGCAAATAAATAGTACTTGTTTCTTATAATCAACTGTCAATGATTGATCATATCAATAATTTTGGCTTAAATATATATATATATATATTCCTATATCTAATATGAACTGTTATGCAGTCCATATTTATACGAAACCTAAATATCACTTTTTTAAATTAGCGTATTGTGTCCAACTGATGGGCAAAGGCCTCCCCCTTCTCGGTCCACTTTCGTCTTTCTTGGATCAATTTCATCCACAACTTCGACACAAAGGCATTTTAAAATTGCTAATTATCTTTATTAGCTTATTCGATTCTGAAGGTTTTTTCAAGGCAGGATAAAGGATGGAAAAAATATCTAGTTTGGAAATACATTTTTTTTTTTTTTTTTTTTTTTTTTTTATGTTACAAGGGGGCAGACGAGCAGGCAGTAGGCGCCGAAGTTATTTTTTTGTTTATTGTTGTTAAATTAATAAGGAAAACATTGATTACAATCCGATCGGCTTGGTATTTTCTTACATAAAATACCTTTAATTGCTTGCCAACCTTGCAACAAGCGTCTAGGTCAGGGATCGGCAACATTTTGTGTCTGAAGAGCCAAAAATAACAATTTACAAAATAAAGCTTTATGAAGTTATCACTATCGATATATATCTAGAGTGAAAAACTCGATTTATATTAATTAGAATTATGCCTAAAATTCCAATCGAAAAGTCCTAAAAATCTAGTCAAAATAAAAGTCCATTTAAAAGGAAAGGAAAGTAATTTTTTACGGAAGAAAATTAGTGAAGAAGGAAGGTGATTTTAGTAGGTAGGTAATTTTTAAAGGAAGAAAATTAGTGAAGATGGAAGGTAATTTTAGTAGGTATGTAATTTTAGAAGGAAGAAAATTAGTGAAGAAGGAAGGTGATTTTAGTAGGTAGGTAAATTTTGAACGAAGTAAGTTTAACTCTAATTAAACAAATATACAAAACTATTTGACGTCTGTTCTTAAGGTAGACAAATTAATGCTAATATAATATATATTTTTCGTATAAATATATAAATACATACATATAGATAGAGATAGATAAGACTACAGAAAGCCCAGACTCGAGGCGGGAATGGAACCCCCGGAGTGGACAGCACGGTCATTACTAACTGCACCAGTCTGGGTTTCAGACTGGCAAGAGGTGGCGCAGGATTGGGGCCGATGGCGTTCTCTTTCACTGTTAATGATAAAATTGAAATATATTTCCAATTGAAATATATTATAATTAAGCTGCTAACGATTTTAATGATGTTCTGGATTTGTATCCATCCGGAATCGCAGAATAATTATTAAAGGCATTAGAAAATTGTGAAAAAAACAAATAAAATATGATTACAGATCGGGATAAAATGCAGTAAATAGTAAGTAACCGAATGTTCGGGTAAGACAACGTCTGCCGTCTGGGTCCAGTAGTAAAAGACATAAAGAAAGTCTCACACTGTGTGTTGAAACCATAAAGAAATCTTCACCATCACCAATAGCAATTTTTTAACATATCGATATTGTATTTTTGTTATACAAGTTACATTATCTTATTTAATGCAGCAATACAACGGTAGTGCATAAAATAAAACTTTAATGCTCACAAAAGTTTCTTAAGGAAAAGAAGGCCATCTACGTCAATTCTCTTTAATGTCAGGATTCGATTTATCGTCCATTTCTTGACCCAAAACTTCAGATGTCTAGCTGCAACATTAATTATCTGGGTCTGCGGTAATAAATATTTATTAGGGATGAGCCGCGAATGTTAGGTAATTTGGGAAACCTGACTATCCTATACAGGTAAATAATGTGAGATGTTCCCGATTGTTATTTTTAGATATTCGAATACATTAGTCTAGGTTTAAACAGTATCAGTTTAAACATTTGATAGATAGATAGATAGATAAGTGTGTAACCGCGGTCTTCTCCGCGATTGAAGTGCCTGGACACCGTGAACGCTATACTGGCCCAGGTCTCTTGTACGTCTCGGACTCCGCGCTCGATAGCCAACTCCTGCATACGTAGAAATAAGCAATGAAATATACAAAAGCATACTAAAAGCATGCATTACATTAATTTCTAAAAATAACACTTAGCAAAATTTTCTTTAACTAGGAACTGTCATCCAATATGGTAAGTCACTTTCTTGGTCAACTATACTTATGGAATGTGTATTGATAAAGTATTTATTACTTTTATTGAATAAATCATCTTCTTCCTATCCCGGTCTAGTACCAGTGTCCGCTTTGAATTACAGAGGACGTGGCTGTGGGGGGCAGTTGACCGACCAACGTTGCCGTCTGACGTTATCCTCCTACCCACTAAATCTACAATCTCACGACTAATATATCACTCACTGACATTAATCGGGAGCCCCAGTGGGTCACGTAAAACAGTTTTTACGTACGTGCCTTGCGAAACACGGACTTTTATTCATTAAGTATTGGGAGCAATTTTTACTTTTATAGCGTGGTTCACGATCTCCTCTGCGACTTCCTGGTATTTGTGAAGTTCCATGGCGAACATGTTTTCGAGGGTGAATCGCTCCGGAGACATTTAATAACTTCAAAAGTTGTAGTTCCGTTTCGTTCAAAATAATTTTCCTTATGAGTTTTTAGCATGTTCTATCAACACGGAGATTTCAAGTCTCTACGTCTAATAGTTTGGAAATGCTAGGGAGGGACCACCTTTCGGGCAGACAGACGTACGGACAGACAGAGCGAAATTATAAAGGTTCCTTGTAGTACCACGGAACCCTAAAAAGTACCAATTCATGATGCGAATAAGTACAAATAAGTGTTTACTTTAATATAATTAGTTCATGAGTGGTTGGTTATATAGTACGGAATATGAATGATAGAAGAATGATTTGATATTTTAATTTTTACTATATTTATAAATAGTTAGACTAAAGACATAAATAAACACACAGACATAAATAAACACAAAGACAATGTTCATAGACAGAATTGTACCCGGTCGTTAATATTATGTTTGTAAGACGAAAAAAAAAATATTGATAGGTATCTCACCAAATCTGTGAATTCCTTTAAAAAATTAGATTCAATCCCTCAAAGAAAACACCATTCACAGGTCATCACCACAAATTAATACATCATTCACGTATTAAATAAATAAATTGTATAGATGCCAGAGATATAGAACAGTAAGCCCTAGGCAATAAATTTTATTTTTTGGCAATTATTTTGTAATTTCCGTTTGTAATTTTCTACTAGAATTGTTTTCAATGTGTCTCCTTACTATTCAATATAAACATTTTTTATCATAGTGACAGCCCATGTATTAAATCAATAAAAAATTATAAACACGGGCCTGAAATATTTATCCAATATAAATGATTTAAATATATTTAATAGGGAAATTAAAAAATACCTAATTGACAAAATGCTTTTATGACTTAGACAAATACTTTAACACGAATAATAGAAACAACTGTCTCCCTACGTGACTGAATACCTTGTTATGTTACAGCCTTCCAGGGTCCCTAACAATTGGCCATATGACTGGCCCGTTGGCGCAGTGGGCAGTGGCCTCGCTTCCGCTCCGGAGGTCGTGAGTTCGATTCCCGCCTCGAGTCCGGGTGTATTATCCATATGTATGTATTTATATATTTCAAAAAAAATATTTGTATACAATATTTGTATACAAAAAACAGTCAATTTGTATAACACAGGCATTAAGTAGTCTACCTTAGGAACAGACGTCCTTGTGTCATAAATTACTATATATATTTATATTTATTTATTATTATTATCATTGCTTCTAATAACTTCTCAAAGCATAGTTTCACGTAAGCTTGTGAAGAATTCTCGCCATACCTAACTTTTCAAATTTAACATTTTTTTTATGACACATAAACAGTATATGAGAATACTTAAACTAACATAAAAAAATACCAAACTTATGGCCATGCCATATGAGATCCGTCCGATGACAAGTCGGTTAATTCTCTCCGTCCCCACTTATGGGACCTTCTGTCTTAACCCACTCGACGCCGGCGAACCTCTACGATGGTTCCCGGAATGTCGGTGTGATAAAGCAGCTAACATCCTAGAGATCCTTCCATAGAAGGCGATCTCTAGGATATTAGCGGCCTGTTAGTACATTGAAGAGCAAAAAGTCGCTGCAAATATAAAATTTTAAAATAAAAAAATAAACAAGTGTGTACGACTACAACTTTATGTTAAGCGTGGTTACAATGATATATTATTTAATTCAATTAAATTAAAAACAATTTAACAATAAAATAAAACAAAAACAACTTATTATTTCAACTTGTTAAAGAGGCCCGAGCCCAATCGAAATTGTCTTTAAAAATAATACGGAAAATGTCGCTGATAACAGCTAGTGAAATCCAAATTTCAAATTCATTTATTTGCTTGATTGCGAGTTATATAAATAATAAAACTAAAATATCATTTATTGCTACCATAATTGTTACAATAACCAGAGCAAATATGGAAAGAAATAAAAGTTAACAATAAAGTAACGACTAAAGCAAAAGGACGCAAGCTCAGCTTAGTGCTGCTTCCACGTATGAAAGCAGCGCTGATTTTCAGCAAGTGTCAATTTGTCGCCGGTGGCAAAGAAACACAGATTATATACATAGATTTTTACATAATTACAACATCACCACAATCTAGCATTAACAGGTGTGCAAATATTAATTTAAAGTGTCATATTATAATTAAATCATCGTCATAAATCTATATATTATACATATAAAAGCGAAAACTGACCTAACATGAAATATCGAACACCAAACGTACAAAGGCTTTGGTAATGCGGTAGTTTATACTTAGTGGAGATCAGCTAAGAAAGGATTTTTTCATAGGCATAGGCTTCCTTAATCTAGTATTAAGGAAGCCTAAGGACACTTGCAGTGTTACTTTTACGTGGACGGAATCGCGGGGCACAGCCAGTTATTAATAATACTTGAAATCGTTACTAAGAATTGCTAAAAAGGTAAGATTTAACTACAATAACAAAAGAAAATTATATATTGTAGAATAATATAAATACATTATACAATGAATAACGGAAAACTACATCCATATGTATTTAGTTCAATAATTACATAAACAAAAAAGAAACTATAGACAACGAGTAAAAAGTAAAGCAGTAAAGGAATTTTACGTGAAATAAAAGAATAGGATTTTTTTCAAAATACCTTCTTTGACAAAGGAAAAAACCTTAAAAAATCTTAATAAAATTAGAGGCATTTTAACACGTGTCTGAAATATTTATAAAGGAAATCCTTTCATTCTTATGTATATAAAGAAATTATCAACCGTTATCAAAAAAAGAGGCGGTTCTCAATTCAACCGTATTTTTTGGTATCTTTGTTACCTCAAAACTTTCAACAGGGTTAACAGATTTTGATGATTCTATTTTTCTTTAAAAGCTTGTACCTTCCGAATGACACCGTTTCAATTTGATCCAGTTTTGGCAATTTGTTTTGTTTTTTTTTCGTTAAAATTTTATTTATTTTTAAAATACCTTCTTATAATTATTTTTTTAATTTTAAACATAATTGATTATATATCGGATTATAATCCACATAGACAATTAAATTAATATTAAAAAAACAAATCTTACCCTAATTTACGACGTAAACACCGAGTAAAATATTGTTATATCAACACACGTCCGCACTCGTGTGAGGTTCGGCTATAACTGACCTCGCTCAGCCTCTCTCTGTCGGTTGAGAAATTCTGCACTTCGACGATTTGACCTAATGCTGCGTTTAACATATTCCAGCACTCGCACACGTTACACATACTCTACTCTCATAGGTGCATATAGTACGGTGGTAAGATAGTTTATAAGAACTAGAGACCGCCGGTTGGTCGAAATTCGCTCACAAACCTTTTTGAGTAGAACGACATGTATTATTCTATTCACAGAAAAATATAATGTGACAATATAACATCTTTTGTCATAATTACTGTTTGACATCACCCGCATTCTAATACATGCGTGTGTATCGTTTGGTGTGTCTGTGGTTTTATTTTAATGTAATATATTATTATTGCATAAAACGGCGTATGCGAAGACTCCACTTTCATTTCCATAAATAAGAAACATCTCTTTGCATATATATTTTAAAAGAGAATATTATTTTAACCGTTGGGTTTGGAGTACAAACGTAGTACCTTCAAGACTCCAGCTCATTCCATCCCTTCTAAAGCTTTTTTTCACTTCTGTCTGGTCAAATGTTTACTGATTCTTTAGTGTGGCTTTAAATATTATTTCAAAGGAGAATTTATAATGGTTATTGAAAAACCAAGAAGGGTTTCAGCGCCTTTTCTTCTACTCATACGTTACTCCTTTATGTACTAAATATATTAAAGAACTAATTCGTTGCAAGGATAATAAAAATTAGAAGCTTCTAATACTCGACTCGACTAAACAACTTATAGCCAACTTGAACGAGTAACTCTTATAAGTAAACTTCCACATATTACTGAACCACACAAATCTTTGGTTTCCTAACTTTTACCACAGAATATCTAATAATCTTTTACTAACTCTGAGGCAAGTTTATCAAAATGTGTGCATTCATTGTGATGTGTTGCTACATTTTTGTCGTGAATTTAGTTATTTTTTATTTTTGAATTATTTATGCGCAAGATAATTTTTATTGGATGCCCATGTCGACAGTTTTTAAATTTTTTAGCGTTCGTTCAATAACTACCCACAACCTGTGACTTTGTACGCGTTGTATTATATAACTTTGTTCAAATTTTATGGTCCTAAATTACTGTCGCAACCTCGCCTCGAGGAAACAAATAAAGACATTAACTTTAAACAATGACGCCTTCGTAAAGTTAGGTTAGAAACTTGCGTTATAAAGCGTTTGTCTTAAGGGAGCTTCTGAAAATCAGCTTTAGAGTTTTTTTTCTCTAATTTAGGCTTTAATGTAATCCTTTTCAGACAAACTGAAACACTGTATCTTATTAAACATAAAATTATGTTTATGTAAAGTAGGTTTAACTTCTTAGATATAGTGCTGTTTTATGTCTTAATAAAGTTATTCTATTCTATTCTAAATATTTTGTTATTTGTAACATCTTTGTACGAAAAGGATATAGTAATAGGATATGGTAACTACATTCTTTATCATTTTATTTGTCATAAGTAATGCAAACAAAACAACAACATAGCTTCATTTGAATGATCATTACCTTGATCATGTATTGTGGCCGGGGACTTTGTGTAACTTCACAAAGTATTGGAGAAATTTTTAGACTTCAAGGTCATAAATGTACAACCACTTTGAGCTATGTCTGACTCTGGTATGATTATGTAACCCTGGTACCTAAAATGTTAGTAGCTCTTTTTTTATTTAATTTCTATCAATCTGTCATCTTGTCATCTTAACTCGCCCCACAGCCACATCCTCCGCAATCTAAGCGGACCCTGGTAATTAACCGGGATAACGCTAGTAAGTAGTAGACCTTTCGTGCCTGGGTGTATTATCTATATGTATGTATTTATATATTCCTAAAAAAAATATTTGTGTATAACAGGCGTCTGTGTATAACACAGGCATTAAGTTGTCTACCTTAGTAACAAACGTTGGTGTGTCATATAGGCCTGTATATATTTATTATAAATATAATTAAATTCATAAATAATTAAGTAAATAGATATAGGTTTAGAGGCAAGGAATCAATAATTATGAGAAACTAGCTCAACCTGGACTACGTCCGCGTCATTTTCTTTCACTTTTATACAATCTTCCTTTAAAGCCAAAATAGAAATAGAAGAGATGGAGATATCAGGCCACTTTTAGAAAATATTTTGAATTTAAATTGACATTCTCGATTTTCCCCGGTCCTAGTTTTTAATATATAATTTTTTGTGTAAATATATTGTAAATATCTGAATATATTATTGTGGAGTAAACGCCTTTACTTTCTTTCCCCACAAATCATTATGGAACGTGATCGGAAAAGGGAACAGGGACAATTTTATAAGATAATTGAATGTAGTAAATACAGGGCAACCTCGATTTAACAAATCGAAGGGGGACAAGAAAATATTCGTTATATCAAGTAATTCGTTGAACTGAGGTTTGTTATGTTGAGGTTAGGTTGGTCTAAAATTCGTTTGTTTACTTGAACGCGCTAATCTCAGCAACTACTAGTCCAATTTGAAAAATTCTTTCAGTGTTAGATAGCCCATTTATCGTGGAAGGCTATAGGCTAAATACCATCACGCTAAATGTTATCATGGACGAAGTTGTGGGCATAGCTTGTTAAATATACAGGTCATTAGAATGACAGCTCCTTTTATTAACCGACAACGAAAAAGGTTCTTTATTGAACTGTATTTTTTTTCTATGTTTGTTACCTCAGAACTTTCGACTGGGTAAATCGATTTTGATTATACTTTTATCTGAAAGCTAGTACTTCCTGTGTGGTCCCGTATTTCTATTTGATCCAGTTCTGACATTTTGAAGGCGGTTTTAAAAAAAAAAGATGACTTTCAGCACACAAACATGCAAAAATCTCTATAATATCAATAACTTTAACAACAAAAATTCTAAAAGCGATCTCGGCGCCACCTAGCGAATAAAAACTGGCATGAAAACTATTTTTTTTTTATTTATGTGACAAGAAAGAAAAGAATTGATATTTCGTCGGTGATATATGATATATTGTTGCCTGTACATATAACTAGCAGCTGGACGACCGAGCTTTTGCTCTGATAAGCCTGCGTTTTAAAAAAATGAAACCAGCTAGATCGGCTAATCGCAGCTTTTGTCATAAGAAGCTTTGCGTTATTCAGAGTTCTACGACTGTATTCGCATACTTCTATGAACTGTTTATTTGATTATAATATACTTGTTTTATGGGAGTAAATCATTGAGAACTAGCTTTATCCGGCGACTTCGCCCGCGATGTTTTCTTAGATTTTAATACAATATCTCAACCCCTAATTCACTCCTTTCAAATTTCATTTCGCGTCTAAGGCGTGTCCTTCTATAAGGCCCAATCTATCTCTATACCGAATTTCATCAAAATTGGCTCAGTAGCTAAAACTAAGGGAAAACGTAACCGGTAGGGTTACTATAACATTTATAATATTAGTAGAACGTCACTACATCACTTTCTACTACTACACTACATCACATTTCACACATACTTATTTTCTTTTATGACGAAAGTCGTATGTAACAATAGCGAAAATAGGGGCGGATGCCATATAGACGTTGCGCTTGGTAGATTATATAAAGTATAATGAAATGGTCAAGAAGGTGTTGTAGTATAATTAGTAGCCGGCATTTGAGTCGATCGCTAGGTTAAGCAGTTTTCACAGCGGCCAGGTGACAGATGGGTAACCCATTCTAACACTGCTTTTTCAAATATCCGACCTCCTCCGTGTTTTGGAAGGAATTTTACTTATAATGTAAACGTATATATGAGTTGCCGAGGTAGACGATAGCTTTATGTAAAAATTATACAACGCTTTTAACAAAAACCTTTATAATATAACTTATAATAGTAATTGTTAAATGGATTCTTTATATTATGAAAAAAAAAAAAAATTAAATATTTTATATTTTTAGAAGTATGTTTTACTAGCGGACCCGGCAGACGCTGTACTGCCCAAACATTGAGTTACTCACTATTTACTATTCTATTATCCTATAATATTGTCCCCGTTCCAGTTTGTTTTACCTTTCCCGTTTCCATTTCATAATGGTTAACTATTTTGGCATTTATGGCTTAAACATGAAATATAGATATATGCTGTCGCTGGTTTTTTTTTTAGAATTATTTAAGATAAACATTTCCTTCATACACTATATACATGCTTGTAACTCTAACGGTTTTCGCAGCGCAAGCCAGAATAGCTCGCAGATGGCAGAATTTTCTCCTACTTGACAGTTTTCGTTACATTCTGGTCCATTCACGCAATATATTTATAATTTATAGCCTGTGTGTAATTCAAATGTATAAACTATATTATTGTAAAGGAGGTCGTGGCCTAATCAGTGGACGGCATTTGAGTCGATCGCTGAGTTAAGTTGCTCTGGCTGCGACCGGGTGATTTAGTTAAGCGAAGTAATAGAAAAAAACTGAAGAATTTTTTTTAAACTTTCACGAGATCTTTTTTAAAAGAGGAGTGATATTTTCTAGAAAAAGCTGTAACAAATACAAAGCATCGTCTCTAAAGTGATAAAGTTAGAAAGCACACAACAGAATTTATTCACTGACAGATTGTTAATTAATACCTTGTCTCATATACGCAGAAAATTTTAATATTTTTAAATTTACTCAATGACGTTATGTATTAGTTTGACGTCATTCTGTATCTTAAAGTTTTTCTTTATATTAATTATAATTAATTTGCATACACATGCACATACATGCATTAAGTTTTATTAAATGTGCTAAAATCAATTAAATATTTAACACCATTGTAGTACCACATTTTTATACAAATAAAGAATCATGAATTAAGCAACAAAATGTATGTCCCAGAACGATACTACCACTACTACCTCGTAAATCTAAGCAAGAACACATACCAGGAGTATGACAAATGACAATATAAAACAAACAAGATAATAACAATCGGAAAACTCAAATCTCATAACAACTAAGTCAACACTTATATCTTCACTGCGTGCTTGCGATCATCAAAGGAAACGTTGACCTACGCTTTACAAATAACGGTTTTATATACTGTGAATAAAACTCACATGTAATAATTTTTGCATGATTTTATTCTATCCAGTTGTGTTTAAGTGACCAAGTAAGTATGTAGTAGATATTGCCAAGTCCAATTTTTGTCGTCGTAACTCTAAATCCAATTATATTTTTGATATTATAATGTTAAAAATAAAATAATATTCGTATTTAATTTAAACATACACATTAGGGCAGTAGGTAGAATTAATAAAATTTTGCACGTACCTACAATTACACAATTATCAAAGCCTAAGACATTGTACCTAGATAATGATAAAAAATATATTTTCACAATGATCTGGTTTATTTATTTCCGCGTGTTCGGGTCACTGACTTAAATATTGCATGGCTATAGTACACCGGTTGTGTGGAATAGAATAGGTAAAGAACGTGTCAAGACACACTTACATAGAAAGGTTCCGTATCAGATACGCGACAAACGTATTTATCAAACAACTTCGATAATTATCGTCCGATATCGATGAAAATAATTTTCCTAATTAGATTTTAGTATGTTTTATAAACATGGAAAGTTTCAAGTCACCACATATTTCGGAAATCTTAGGGGGGGGGGGGATGCCTTTTTGATCACACTATGTAATGGTTTGAACTACTAGTTTAGAAACATAATTAGAAATTGTTTAATTAGTATCTGTTTAAGATTTTACACATTTAAATTCTTTGAGCCTGATAGTTTAAGCGAATAAAATTATTCCTCTGTGGTTCTGTGTTGTATCTGTCTCAACCCCTCATTTCTAATATACACTATTTAAAAAAAACCCCTGCCAGAATCAGAAGAGGCTGAATACTGATGTATTAATAAAAAAAAGTTACTTTTATCCAAATCAAACGCATTTTATTATTAAAATAGTCATTTCTGTGATATGAGGGTAGGGATTAAAATTCTCTGACTGTGATTGATTATATCCAAAGTTTCAATTTTATAAATGCTGATATTTTCAGATTTGCTTCAGAAAATTATTCAAAATAACCTGTTTCTATGACAGACCACCACCTTTGTAACAAACCCTTGTCAGACGTTCTTAAAGTTTATGAAAGACACCAGATTTAATTAATAACAATGCTGCATTATCAATTATTAAATATACTATGGCAAATTAATAATATTTATGTATAGTTATGAATATTGAAAAAATAGTATTTGTTTCACAGCATCGTAAAACCTAAACTAATGAATATAAATCATTCTTAAATTTTCATTGATTTTTGCCGATGTGCCTCAACGCACGTTTCGCTTCGACACCGAAGCATCATCAGGAGATAGACTCTACAAAGGTTATTCGTAAATGAACTCAAAGAAAGCTAAAATAAGTTTTATTTAAAGCCATTCCTTGCAGCCTCGAATAAAACCTTTTTAAAGGCCGGCAACGCATCTACTGAGCACACTGTTTACCTAAGTTAATACTTAGGTAAACAGCCTGCTCGTTTACCCCTTATAATATTTCAATAAAACCTTATACAATAAATCTATAAGCAGGTTTTTTAATGAATACGAGTATGTGTACATATATATGAAGATAAATTTCTTTCATCGATATGGAAGAGAGGAGCTTCCTGACACAGGCATATTTTATAATGCTTACTAGGTTGTCTTCGGTTATAAAATACAGTTCATAAGTTTCTGTATGGAATTATGCGATAATTTATGTAGTTTAAGTTATAACCACATCAAAATTATTATTATTACATTTTTATATATAATGAATATTCATTTCTCAAAGAATCTTAGAGCATTCTAATAGTGTAATGTAGATGGAAGGCATCAGTTATGATGAGAAAATCGCCCGTCCGTTTTCCCCATACAATAATAAAAGTGTTTGCGTCTTTTATGGCATTATTTTCCTGTTATTATCATTACAGCACTTTCGGGCTCCACGGATAAGCTTTAAATTAAAATGTTATAATTAATATATTTAAAAAATTAAAATTTTTAAAAAGTATATATATATAAGCACTTTAATTTCTGTATACTGGTGTGACTGTAAATAAAGATCTTCTTATTCTTATTCTTATTCTTAAAGAAAACGAGAGCTGGGAAAGAAGCTTTTAATGTAATAAAATCTTCTATATTGTGTGTGTACAAAGTGAAAAGTTATTTTTCATCCAACCTAATCGAAATGTGTCGCATTATTCCTCTATAAGAGGTAGCAAATTAGCTCTTTTCTGTTAAGAAATTTTTAGTAGGAGGGAATGAGTTTTGAATTTAGAACATGTATCATTTATAAAAATCGAACGCTAATTGCATGAATTACTGGCTGGTACGTGTTGGCAGCACGGCAACGGACTCTGAGCTAACTGAAAAAAAAGCGCGCGAATTAAGTCTCTGCTCTTGAATCAATACATATGTTGTCGTAATTTTCGAAAAAATGGGTTCTTTCTTTGTCGAGTTATAGTAGTGACGATTCTTCTGAATCAATAACTATACTGTACTGTAACAACGTCGTACAAAAATTATTACCCACGAAATCCCGGGAGAAATATTTAAAAGCCTATCACAATTTAAATCTATGGAAAAACAGAGAAGGAGCGAAAAGGTTTTCGGAAAATGTGCTTTTGGCCTATTTTCAAGAAGTGGCCTAAACAAAAGGTTGAGCATATCGACCTTCGCTCCCACCTTTCATTCCTCGCCGAAACGCCTCTCACCTTGGTGTGCCTTTCCCACATATATATCGTATAAGCAAGTCCGTAGATTAAATTACGATGAACATTTCCAACATAGACTTATTGAGATCTCAATTTCATCCCTTCTTTACGTAAGGTTGGACTGGAATTTCTATGGATCTTGACTTCGCTGGGATGTTTCCATATCTACTCCTAAGCGTCTTCCTTGCTCTACCTATGAGACATCCCTAAAGTATTTTTAATCATTCTTTTTTTTATATAACAAGGAGCAAACGGGCAGGCGGTTCACTCGAGTGACTATTGATGCCCATGAACAACTGCCACAAAAAAGTCCTCACAGAGTCGTTGCCGGCCTTTGAAGAATGAGCATGCCTTTTTCTTGAAGGTAACTAAGTCGTATCGGTTCGGAAATACCGAAGCTGGGAATTGATTCCACAAGGGAATTGTGCGTTAACCCTTCCTAGCGTTATAACAACCTGGTACCAGGGTTCATTTATTGCAAAGTTTGTGGCTGTGGGGCGAGTTAAGGTGGCGGATTGTCGTCTGACGTCAATCCTGAAAACCCCACAATCTCTACAATCTCATGACGAATATTGTAATTAATCGGCACCGACCTCATTGTCACAGATTGTCACACTTTCTATACCCCCTCTCCTTTAGTGTGACGTCACAAATTTTCCAACTTTATGCATGTATTTTAAAAATTAGACAAAACAGCAGTTAAGTTTTTTAATTTTGACATGTGATGTCACGGAGCTTTTGCCCCCCCCCCCCCGTGCTCATTGCCACTCAATGTCACATTTCGATGACCCCCCTCCTTAAAGTGTGACGTAATTTATGGATGACCTCTTAGATGTCGCGTTTTGTAGGCGTACTAGTCTTCTACTTCGTCAGAATTTTTCCCATGCCTAATTAGGATCGGCTATTCTAATCTTTCTTCTCCAGATATAACGTTTCTGCATCGTCGTCGGCTAAATATTATCTCTCGCTAACTAGGCCCCCTATAGGATAACTTATGTATCGCCACAAGATTAATGGGAGTATCAAAAATGAAAGAATAAATCTTTTACATATTTTATTTTATCTTTAAAAATATTATATTTTGCTTAATTTAAGTACATAATAAGTTTCATCGTTGCTATTATAATTAACTTTAAAATCAACAAAAATTAAATTAATATTGCTTACCCTTTGGTTTTAAATCTACTTTGGTTAAGAAGGAACTAGTAAAAAATAAATATAATAAAAATTTATGCAGGCCTGTTACCTACGCGAACAGCGACAAGACATAATAATCAATAGCGCACCGCCATAGGCATGCAATATTCTTCATTTATATTAAAGACTTAAATAAACAATTAATTATTGGTAATTAAAAATATTGTGTTAAGATTGCTAACTTCGAAAGTAACTTTTGTTCAAAAAACAGCAATAAACATAAAAGTCATGCTTCGAGTTATATACGTCAGAGGTCTGCAACCTTTTGGCAGGCAAGGGCCATTTTGTTAAGAAATGAAATGTATGCGGGCCACACTAGTAATATATATATATATATATACTTTTAATAGTTGTTTAGTCCTCCATTTATATAGGCAGATAATAAGCGATATTAAAAATGATGTTTTATTTCAATTTTAGTACATCACGAAAAAACTTTACGCTCATGTGCTTTATGGATATATTAATTATTTATGACAATTAGATTACCATAAAAAAAAACAGTCGCGGGCCACAAAAGTGGGGTCGCGTGCCACATGCGGACCGTGGACCACGCGTTGCCGACCGCTGAATTTATACGTGACTAAAACCGAATATATTAAAGAAGCATCACAAATTAACACAGATGCATAAAGATAAGTTACTTTCGTCCATTGCGTGTTTTCTGTATCTAGTCGATTGAAATGTTACATTATTTTAGGCTTGGCCTGCATTTGTTAGAGGTAACAATTTTATTTTTGACATATCAAGGGGCGTCGGTTTAAAGTTGAATTCAAGTTTGTAGGGTTGCAACCCTTGTCCCACGGCAGGCATCTTGGCATAAGTATTAATTTTATTTTAATTTAATTATGTATTGCATTGTCAATAATTTAAAAGATCGTCATAAAAAAAAATAAAAGATGATGCGAAATGAATACTGAAGAATAAATAGTATTCGTTTTGAAAAATTTGTTTTTATTTTATTCATTAAAATTTGTTTTTAATGAATAAAAATCATTCTCAAATGTTCATGGATTTACACCTATAACTATTTTGTTTTTGGTTTTACGACTAAAAGTATCTTGACAAAGTTGTAGATAATGTTATTTGTAACAAAAATGTTAAGTAATTTTATTATGACATCTATAGTTCGGCAGAAAAACCATTAAAAACATTTCAACCCCTTATTTCAGAATGTTTTTTTTTACTACTTTAAACTGAACCCCCTTGACATCTAAAAAATAAAATTGCGTCCTCTAACAAATGAAATCACAAATATAACTTTTCAATGGACCTAATCTCGAATCGTAAAGGTTTATAACAAATAAATTAATTTAATAAATATAGGTTTAACTTGTGGATTACACAATCACAGTACAAATCAAACTAAACATGGCGGAAGATTTTAAGTTATTATACTATTATGTATGATACATAGTTAGGAATAAGTTATTTTCATTTCGGCACTCACATAAATAGTGTTTGAAAAGTGTTATATAAATTTATAAAAACAAATATATAATAAATGGCAGGCTGCAGCGCAGCGTTTTCCATCACAACGTGCAGTTTTTATATTTTTGTCTACGGAAAAAATAGTATTATCCGTATTTTTCAGCAAATATGGCGTCTTACCATATAAAATAATTATATGGTAGAAATTTATCTTTAAAACTATAATTATATTACTTTGACACTTCCGATACTTAAGTAAAAAGTTTTGACTTCATTTATAAATAAAACTACTAAGAAGCTTTAATAACGAAACTGTACTTTGTCTTTGAAACACTTAAGTCTAAGCATAAAAGACAAAGCACGGTTTACTTATTACAGATATCTTAAAGGTTTTATATTCTTATGAATACGACCGATAGACTAGATTCTTTTATACGCTAGTATTTTTACATCTAAAATGAGGTTTCGTATAAATATTTAAGAGTCCTTTACGATAAAAACTTTTTACAATAATTCAAAGTCTGCTACAGTGATATAAAGTAAGGTTCTGAATGGCAAGTAAAATTTTTAAAACAGCTGCAGCGAAAGGAATGACAGCGAGAAATATTTTTCTCCGCACAACTAAATTGAATTATGGTTACATAAATATCCCATTACCAGGGCCGGATCTGGGGGAGGGAGCCGGGTCTACAGCCCCGGGGCCTCCACAACGTAGGGGGCCCCCGCATTGAAAATTTCTAGGAAAAAAACATGTTACCACTAACTCCTACTCCTACTACAACTACTGACGTCTCCTACATAATAGTCTTCTCAATGAATCATTGTCATTGTAAGTGATCTACTCCGGGAACTTTATTTTTCGTCCATAAATCTCGCAAAGTGACTAACTATTCTCACGTATGTTCATTTACAAAATTTAATTTGTCTCGTTGTAAATTATGGAAACACATCAATTAAAAAAATTGATTTGTCTATATGGATAATAATTAGGGGCCTCCACTCCTTTGCTGTCCCAGGGCCTTCAGACCTTTAAATGCGGCCCTGCCTATTACTGTTTCTTATAACACACAGACTATATGTATACTATATGTATTTCTCAAGTAATTATTACGTTGTTCCTCATGTATTTAGGTAAATTTAAAAAATTATATATCTGGCATTTAAATGAAAACGGCATAGAGAAAGTATCCTCTAACTCTACGCTTAATAAATTGTTAGCGTTAAATGCAGCTGTTTCTGAGTTTAGATTCTTTAACCTTGTATGGGTAAAATTCACAATCTTACTTTTCACGCACTTTAGCCACGTAAATAAACTAGAATAAAAAAAAAATCTTATAAGCACATATATAATAATTTCACTTTGGAGTTGTGCGAATACAATTCAAATTAACAATTTACACAATATTAACTTATATTATACAAAAGTAAAAACAGTTTTTGGCAATTTAAATACAATGAAATAGTCACACCTACTCTATCCTTATATTATTATACTTATGGTAGACACAGGTTGAATCCAATATTATATCAGTTATTATAGTTACATTAATGGTTCCAGTCTGGCCGTGGAAATCATACTGAAAGTCTTTTTAGGGTTCCGTACCTTCAAAGTAAAAAAAAAAAGAAGTCTTATACGATGACTTTGTTTTCCGTCTGTTAGTCAAGATATTTTGCTCAGGAACGCGTAGAGCTATAAAGTTGAAATTACTACCATATACTGAGGGGTCAGCAGTCCCTTGAAACTGTGAAAAAACCCACCCTCTAAGTATACGCAATCAAAAATATGGCCATTTCTGTCACATTTGCCATACTAGTACATTCGAAGAGGAAAAAAACAAAATGTATAGGGTATATCCCATTCTCTAAGAAGCATAAAATTTGTCAAGAACTTACTTACAACTTACTTATAAGAAAAAAACTGTAAATTTATTGATGCATTAGTGTCTGTTTTTATACCTAATTTTCTGTCTGTCAAGACTATATTTTTGAAAAACGCAGAAAAAAAAAAAAGGTATAAAGTTGAAATCATTACCATATACTAAGGTTTTTGACCCCTTAAAACTGTAAAAAAAATCAATACTGTAAGTCTACGCAATCAAAAGATATGGCTGTTTACGTCGCATTTTTTATACTAGTACATTCGCATGGGGAATCAAAACCATAGGGGTAAGTACTTTCCGTTGACCTAGAACTGTGACGTTTGACAAGACGCTATATCTTGAAGTAAAAGTATAGGAAATATTTAGGAACAGACGTCCGTATGTCATATAGTCCCTATATATTTATTCATATTATTTGAGCAATAAGTATTTTTGTATTTCGCAAATCTCTTATATAAAGATAGCCAATCACTGTTAACATTTTTATTAGAATATTATGGAAGTAGAATATGTTTACGCTGTATAATACTGGCTGGACTCCGCCTTACAACTATTTATCTCTCAGATTATTAATGTATTCAATAATTAATATTTTCCTTCCTTTACTACTTGCTCTAATACTCTAATAACATACCAATTACAATTGACTGCATTTAAGTATGCAATCTAAATTTTTGTACAACTTAGTTAATACGTATCTTAGATTAAGGAAGTAATATATGTCAATATGCTGAACTAACGGAGCGACATAGTCACATATGGTGACAAAGCTCCTAAAATGAAGAGGAAAAAAAATTACAATTGACAGTTGACAGATAAAAGCCCCTAATTCCCGCCTTTTTTCCATAATGTTTTTTTTTTATATCTTTGACGACAGTGTACTTCTTATGTGCCAGTGCTGCCAGTATTCCTCGCGAAAAAGAACGTTAGAAATGTTGACCAGAGACAATCTACTCCGCTTAGATTGTAGAGGAGTTGGCTGTGGGGACAGTTAAGATGACCGATTGCCATCTGAGACGTGGTCTAAATGCTAAGTTATATCCGTAATTGTGTTAAGACTTGCTTTATACGTCCTAGTGTTAATTTGGCCCTAATTTTATAACCAGATTTTGCCCACGTCTTAACCCTGATGGTGCGTAGCATCCGTTACGAAAATCTAAGCCTCCAAAAATTAAGGGCCTTTTCGTGAAATAACTATATTAAATATCGAAGACTATTTTATATGATTTGATAAAACTGCTTGAAAGTGAGATGCTCCAATTTTGTACTTTATAGTTAACATGCAAAAATGTCATTTAAACTCAACTTTGTAACAATTATTTTTAAAAGAGTGGTAAACGAGTTTCTTGCTGATTCTACTCGTGGCTCGATTCTTCCGAATCAGTGGTAGCTTTTAAAATATTTGACGGTTCAAAAGAACTTGTAAAAGTCTACTTGAAAAAAAATGTCATTTGAATTTGAATTGAATTTGAATAACTATTACTCAACTTAACAACAGCAAAGCCCTTTACGGTTGACTTTATTTATTAAATTTCCGCACCTATTTTTAACGCTATTGCTTTCTAATTTCACAGATAGTCTACCAGAACCTTCTTGGTTAGTCCACCATTACCTCAAATCTACAAACCGAAGGAACCGACAACTTAAAATTTGAAGCATGAATAAGATTTGTTTATCGCTATTATTAATTAACTAGCGGACCCGGCAGAGGCTGTCCTACCCGATCGTTGGCTTACTTACAATTGAATACAATCTATTTAATAAACTTATTTATTTTAATAATAGCAAGATCGAAAACCCAGATAAAAGTTATTCTAACCATTAATTTGGATAATATTGCCACATAGAAGCGAAATTTCATTTTTTCCCCATTCCCTATCCCCCCGCTCACATTCCCTTTGTTATTCCTTGCAAAACCTACCAGTGAAAATCCCATTAAAATCGTTTAATCCGATTCCGAAGTTTCCCGTAACAAAACAGGCAGACATACATTTTTAAATATGCAAGCCTTGTCGTAACAATAATGAAAACAACCAAATAAGTATTTTCTAATTTGGTGTAGACGTTCGAAATTTATGCGCGTACATACATACATTTCGGAAATTCATTTTTATTTATATAGATTTACCAACTAGAATAATGGGAGAAGCTCAATGCATCAAGCCGAAGACCGGGTGAACGGCACCATTTAGGGGGAGATCAATATCCAGCTGTGGACTGCAATAGACTTTATGAGAATAAGCCTATTTTAGGGCCCATTAAAACTCTCGTCTGTTTTGTAATATTTGTCTACAGTATTCAGTGTGTTTTATCAGGCCAGGGTTTAGAAGAGGGCTTGCGCTCAAAGATCCGTGAGCTGGGTTTAAGAGAGAGTGTCCTCTGCGACCCAAATTTCCACTTTGGGCAACGGCTAAAGCTGCAGCAAAGATGAAGATCTGAAAAATAAGCCGTATATTAATAATTGATACCTGCAACGCTAAATATTGATGAAATAGGAAATGAAATATATGAATTGGTGCATGAACAGACTTTACAATAAAATAGAAGTAATGTTAATGTCCATGTTTCACACTAGCCTTAAAAAGCTAGTGCCCTTAGAAGCCTTTTGACTCCGATGTGCACTTCTTTTGTAAAAAAAGATGTAAAATTTAGAAAAACAAAATCATGTTTATTTTGGTTTTGTTTAATCATACAATATACCACCAAAATTGTATTTTTTGCACTATAATATGTTACTTACTTTGGTGAACATTTTGGTAGTATGAGGATGGTAGCAGATGACTGACATACATCTCATAGATCTACGTCGGTTTTATATGAATCTTCATTTTGATCTGGTGGGGAAGAAATCATCTGAACGCATATTCAGCGGTCACAAGGTCACAGCACTTTGTTTTGACTGTTTACTTGGTTACCAAAATTTGTTACACAACAAAATTATTCTGCGTATGAAAATTTACATTTTCGTTCGGAGCGAGTTACATGTATAATTTTGTTAAGTACGAAAGAATCCTTTAAACCACTTCCTTAATGGATTTAACCATTCCTGGCACAAATTTTAAATTTCGTTGGGGGAGTAACGCATAGACATAATAATGTACAGTATTTCTATTAACTGACTTCAAAAAAGAGGTTTTTAATTAAGATGTATTTTTTATGTTGTGAAAGTTGTGCTTCCCGTGTCTCAGTTTAATTTGGATCAGTTCGCACAATTTGGAGTTGTTTTTGTTTTTAAGGTAACAAAGATTATTTCCTTAATGCTTCTACGATTTGAACTGTCGAGTCTTTGAAAATATAATGTTTATTTTGACATTAGTAATACAGCAATGAGAAGTTGTTAATTATTAATAATAACAAATTCTATGTCACCCAGAAGTGCAATGAACTTGTGGGTGAGTTGCCAATAATCGTGATTTTTTTCCGTCTACAAACTATTTACTTTAAATCCTACACGCGACGTACAATGAATTCACAGGTATCATAATTTCTGAGAAAATAAGACACCATCCTAATAACGAATAACTTTCTTTAACCTTTCTGACTTTACGAATAACCTTTGTAGAGTCTATCTCCTGATGATGCTTCGGTGTCGAAGCGAAACGTGCGTTGAGGCTTCAATATCATTGATGTCCAATTGATTTTAAAGTGATTAATGGGTTATTTAATTCATCTAAAAGATAAAGAAGACGACCCCCTTATAACATAAAAAAGCCAACTCAGTCATGGATGATCAGAGATGTGAGAATGCGTCCATTCAGTGAACTTTTACAGCCAAGACTATTCTGAGATCAACACTTCTTCCTCTTGCTTCTTTTTCTTCTTGTCGATCCAATGACAAACTTCATAAAAATTTGTAGCTATATCATAGTGTCCTATAAAGTGGCCACATGAATGGATCTATCTGATGAAGTCATTAAGTCCTCCTATGTGCAGGTGTTTGGGCACGCAGGGCACGACGTGAGATGGGACATCGTTTGCATCACACCACATGGACAACCCGTAAACCCTTGCTCTACCTTCTGCAACCTATCCCATCATTCTGATTGCACAACAGTTGTTACATGCCACGTTGTCACGTATCACAAATAAACACGTGTTCCAAAAACATTACTTTTCTTTTCCTAACAAATTTCAAAAGTTGCTTTTTTTTTGAACTCTTCGTTCTAGATATTCGTTGGCCTACTGGTGGTCAACATACACCTATACGATGTGGGCAAAAGTTTTCCACGTAAAGTATCGTAAGTAACATTTTTGCCATTCTCTGATATACATACATTTTACTATAAGATTGTGTCAAAGCACAGTCGTGACGAACGCAATTGTATATTAATTGTCAAATATGGTTTAAATACGACGACTCTGTTTAAACGTTAACTATTTAAACTTTTACGTAAAATTTGGAAAAGTAAAAACTAAAAGTTTGTGTGAATCGTTTTGCTAATGAAATCAGTCACCTAAGATGATGGGGAGTATTCTGTGGAATTGTTCAGACTAATATCGTTAGGACATCTCGTTCTATTACCTGAACTTCACTTTTATCGCCTCGATGTCCTAAAGTCCAAAACGACGAGATAATTTAGAAATTTCTTATCTCGCACAATTCCTCTATGGAAGCAATTACCAGCATCGGCGTATCCGACGTCTTAGAGACCTTCAAGAGAAGAGCATACTTATTCCTCAAAGATCAGTAACGCATCTGTGAGCCCTCTGGTGTTGCAGTTCCTTATGGGCAGCGGTAGTCACTCAGCCTGACCGTTTGTCTCTTGTTTTATAAAAAAATCGCCACTTGTCAGTCATTATTAAAGATTACCGCTTAAACATCTATTAGTTGTGTATTAAGGTGCAATAGGTTGTACTATTCCACTAATTTCCGCCTAATGGTACATTACTGTCCTAATTTAGTACGCCACCATAATTTCAGATTCTGGCGAGATGTCCTGTGGTGGAATACAGGAATTCACTATTCACTTTATTAAAACTATTAAAGTATTTAATAATAAAACATTTTTCTTTCATGTACATCATCAGTTTTATATAGTAACAAAACTTTGTTTCTTTTCAAGTTTTTGGAAAATAAGTAATTAAAATTCTATCCAACTATTTGTTGTTATGTAGCATTAACGCAGATGCTCTGTCTGCAGTAGTGGTTTTTCTTCTCAATACTTCTCCAGTACGTTTATAAGTTACTTTAAGCAGAAACTTTACTGGTATAGGCATATTCTTATATAATATTAGATTCTAAGTGCTGTAAATACTGTTTGTTTCTCTAATAAACATAAAATAATATAGTACTAGCAGATGCGACAGAAATTTAACACCTTGTGGCCGAGCCTAACATCTTAGGCGAAATAAAAGCACAACGACTTCATTGGCTCGGGCATGTGGAAAGAATAGGGGAGGATCTATCCGTGAAGCGCCTCCTCTGTCTAGCCAAATCTCGTATGATCCTACTATTACCGTTTTAGACGTCCTCCTCAACGGAAATCGCTCTTTCCAGCCTAACATTCGGAATAATGTCTAAGCAACACAAACTCAAACTTAAAAACGAAAAAAATATTCAAACCTTCTCGTTAAAAAATATGTTACATATTTTGTAACGAGAAGTACCCTTATGACTAAATTGATAGGACCCGGCTAACACTTTAATTTTAACTGTAGTTTATAAATAACTAGCTGCATCTCGTAACTTCGCCGCGTAATATTAAACTTGCAACAGCTTTTGGACCTCCTTAATTTGGTCCTATCTATAAAGCCTATTTCATCTTTGTACGTCCCACGATTTTCGAGACTTCGTGATTGGTGACTTTTCACTTTTATATACCTGTTTGTAGATAATAGTTTATAAAATTTAACTGTATAGAATCAGCGAATTGTGGCATACCTCGAGCGACATTTGATCTATTGCAAACTGGAGCATAAGCAGCGTCGCATTCTGACTCATGGAGAAATCCGAAAACTCTGTCTCAGAATTGTCATTGCTCTCTTCCTCTTCTTCTTCCTGCTTCCTCTCTTGATTTGGTGACCTAATATATAAAATCACATGAGTTACATTTGCTAACCTTTGGTGTAAATTAAATTTAATAGGTTTTTTTTTATAACCATTGTGCTGTCCATGTTCGTTTCCATTGGAAAGACCGTCGAAAAATGGCATCAATAAAAAACGTGAAAAACCTTCGCTAGGTATACCGTACATTCGGGGAGCTTGTAAAGGTTACACCTATAGTAAAACCGCAAGTTAATTTTTCTGTCTGTCTTTTTGTTCCGTAAAATCTCCGAAACGACTTTACAGATTTTGATGAAACTTTCACTGGTAGTTAGCTGATTTTGCAAGGAATAACAAAGGCTACTTTGTTTTTACCTAAATAATTAGGGTTCGCAAAAAATTTCAAATCGCGCGGCTAAAGTCGTGGGTTACAGCTATTATAAAATATACATGATCGTCATATCGTTATATGAAACTGTCACTTGAATCTACTTAATCTCAATCGCTAAGGACGTATCTGATATCAAACACTAGCTGTATACCACGTCTTCGTTCGCGTAAAAATAGGTGAAAAGTGAGTTGATATGTATCCTTCCTCGATAAATGGGCTATCTAACAATGAAAGAAATTTTCAAATTGGACCAATAGTTCCTGAGATTAGCGCGTTCAATTAAGTAAACAAACAAACTCTTCAGCTTTATATATTGGTATAGATTAGAATTTTCTAATTCGAAAAAATAAAAAAATCTATACGTCTAAACCATATTACATAGTCTTCTTCTATTTGCGTATGAAAAATATAGAGTGGACGGACAGAGCGAAACTATACGGGCTCCGTGTATGACTACGGAACCTTAAAAATAGGAAATCGTAAACGACATTAACCACATTTAAATTTCCATAGTATACTGAACTTATTCGTAAATCTTAATTATTCTAATGACATAATTCCTGTTAAGAAATGCGGCGATTGTATAATTTTTTTTAACTGGCAACCTAGTTGGCAAAGATTTTGATCAAAGATAATAACTTTAAGGCCGCGACTTTAAAGGAAATCTGTTAAGGTAACTTCATTTTATCGACAGACATCGTTTTCATAATTTAAAAACTTCAGTTAATTATCTGTGTTAAAATATGTGATGTAAAAGTTTTTTTTGTCACAAATGTTTTTTTGTAATAAATTTTTTTTATCGTAAAATCTAATGAAGAACCTTGTTATGCAACTTTAATAATTTTAGAAAATATAGCGTGTTTTTTTTATTCGATCGACGTTTCACAATAGAGATGTTTGAATGATTATTAATTTTTCGACATGTTTGCTAATTGAGATAATACTGCTTTAAGTCGTTTTTTGTAACAAATTCTTACAAAATTTTGTAAGAACTATTTTTTCTGATGATGATGATTCTTCTCGTGGCTCGACGATTTCCGAATTAGTAGTAACTTCTAAAATATTTGATGATTCAAAAGAAATCGTAAAAGTCTTTTTTCATCTAAAAGATTTTGATTTCATTTGATTGTGAACCGATTCTAATGATTGTTTCTTGATGTATATTAAATCGTTTTAAAAAAAAATGTACAAGTTTTACAGGAATGAAGAGTGAAAACAAGAACTCAATCAATTAGAACAAAGTAATTTCAAATGGCCCGGGCATTTAGCCTGTGGTGCAAATAAAAAAAAATATAAAAAATAACCACAAAGCATCAAATTACTATATCTATGGGCTCATCTTTTTGATTGGAATAAGTGGTAGTTTTTACAGTATAACGTACATTTTATTAATATTAAATACATAGGACTACAAACACACGGTCATCTGTTCATAAGATAGCTAACATAATACGTTATACGGTAACAGCCGAGTAATACGAATTCTTTAAAATATACAAGTACATACTTATACACCCAGATTCGAAGCGAGAATAGAACCCACAACTCCGGAGCGGACGGCAGGATCACTGTCAACTGCTGTCATATAAATTTCAATACAAATAATTTTATTTCAACCCATTGGATCATTGTCTTAGCTATTATAAAAAAGTCAACATATTGTTAGTAACGGCAAGATACTTAAAACTTAACATTAACCTATGTACATGAACCATGCAACAATGGTTCAGAGGACAATCGAACCTATGCGTAAACGCTCAAGATCCTTCTCGAACCGTGCACATCAGGGACGTAAACCGTTTTCGCATAGTAAAGTCTTAACGAATGTTGGTATTAATTTCAGAGTGCGACCGTACATTCGTGAGCCGCGGCGGCGCCAGCAACGGCACCTTCCACGCCCCAGAGCTGAACAACCCGAACAACCACAGCCGCCAGTGCCTCTACACGTTCCTCGCGGCGCCGGGCCAGCGCGTCCTCGTCGAGTTCCGAACCTTCGACCTCCGAGGGAAACCTCCAGAGTGAGTATACTGGGGTGACTACAAATACGAACAGACGAAACGGATTTTCCGATTGATTTTGCACCTCCGGCTCAATTTCAGCCTTGATAAGAGACCATCCATAAATTATGTCACACGTTAAAGGGGAAAGTCTATCAACAAAATCTTACATTGTGTGACAACGGGCAGGGGAGGATTCAATAGTTTTGTAATGTCACATAGTAAAAAAAAATATTTTTTTTTGTCATTTATTAGCATACTACATAAAATTAAAAGAAACTGCGGTTTTCCTTACTATGTGATGTCACATCAAGTGAGAGGTGGCTTCGAAAATGTGACATCTGTGAAAAGGATGGGGAAGGATTTAAAAACTTAAATTTGACGTAATTTTAGAATGATCCCTAATCTTGAATGGTATTAGAACTATGGGGTGCAGCAGTGAGCCTTGTTAAATCCTAAGCGTCACTGTGTTCGCATAGGATTTCACGATTCTCACTGGTAATGCACAAGCCTGCGTTCCCCTTCGCATTCCCTCTATATAGAATATCTACATAAACATAACTTTTTGTAACTAACATATTTCTTTACAGTTCTCCAATTCCGAATTTACTTCTGCTATGTTCAACTCTAGGACATCCTTAATGCTATTATTTATTAACTAATAAATCAACAATAAAAACATTAGGAAAAAACATCTTAATAGGATTGAAGCAAACCTTAGGTATGGAAAAAATCATTCGCATAACTTACGATGCATTGCAACCTTTATACTGGTTTGAGTTGACTATATGTGAAATCATACAGAGAAGTAAAGAAAACGGCGATGAAAAAGGTTATACTGAAAAAAGTAATCAAGGGGCCGAGCCGTAAATTGGCATTTACAGATATTCCTACAATCTCCGAACTTCAGCCTGTAACAATACTTAAAGGTCATAGTTCAAAATATAATAACAATGTTTACTTCCAACGTTATGAAAATCCTTGTATCAGTTCAAGTTACCCGCTTCTTGGAAAAACAACTTAGATACCCTTGTTATTTTATTCAACGAAGTTGTTGAATGTTTCTTTGAGTAATTCAGATTGGCTATATGCTAAAGTATATATTCGTTATGACTCAATTATCGAAAAGTTTTTTAAATTACAGAACATTAATTTATCATATACTGTGGAGATAAAGTCTGTACATACCACAATCCCTCAAAGCAGAAAATTATTTTTCTCTTAATTACAAGATAATCACTTGTAAATCATCTTATTGCAAAAAATATTATAGTACCATCACTATACATATCTTTTACAAAAATTTATTAAACGATAAACTGATGCCAAGTTATTTACATTTTTTTAATTGAAATTCGTAGATATTTTGAATATGCACTTTAATATTCTGATCGCTACAAGCTTGGTGAGTATGGTAAAAGCATACTAAATCAAAAACAGAATTATAAACATTTGGTAAAGCTTATAAAACCAAACCAAACTAAACAAGAATATTAAAAACAAATTTCATCATCATCGAGCCCTTAATAGCTCACGACTGTGCAAAGGTCTCCCTTTATTTCTGTATCTCTCAACATGACCGGGCAAAGGCCTCCCTTTACTTCTGCATCTCCAAACACGACCGGGCAAAGGCTTACCTTTACTTCTGCATCTCTCAACACGACTGGCCAAAGACCTATCTTTATTTCTGTATCTGACAACACGACTGGGCAAGGGCCTTCTTTTATTACTGCATCTCTTAATAGTTTCAAATCTAGTTAAATTAATAACCTACGTAAAAAAATTACAACCTGTTTTTTAAACGGTTTATTTTCTTTATGATATGTAACAGAAAATACGACTTTCTAAGTTCCCAAATGTCGTAAAGGAAACACTCTACCTCAGATAAAAAGTGTTACCAAAAATATTTGGCCGATGTCGACGTAACAAAAGTTTCCATCCGAAGTATCGTGGTTTCATTACTTGTTCTAATCGTTGTTGTTGTTTTTCCAGTGGAGCGGCGGTGGGGGAGCTTCCAGCGTAAGTATCGATCGCTCTCTTTCTTTTGTTTGGAATAAAAGGAGAGAAAAATATGTTATGAAAAGATGTCATGAAACAAGTCGAATCTTGATCCGAAAACACGATTATTACAAGCCTTTGTCACCCTGCCTTTCTAAACCGTTGGAACGATTTTGATAAAATTTTGCGTGTATAATTCGAGGGGTTCGTAGATGGTTGCCAAAAAATGGCATTTAACCTAAATTAATATGTTTCTCTCTATAACTCAAAAACTATTTCACTTTTGTGTTTTATTTTTTTTGCATTATTTGTGGGAAGATTTAAGAAAAAAAGAAGGAAAGAATTCTTAAAAGAATATTTAAAAAAATATTAAAAGATGCAGAGCTGGTCGCACGTACGGAATACCTCTAATAGATGGCGCTAGTACTGGGCCCTTCGTCTGACCTTAAATCGGGTTAGACAACGCCTGGCGAGTCCGCTAGTTTTGAAATAAAACATAGGTTATTGATTTTCACAGAAACCTGTGGTTAAGTTGGATGACTTATTTTTACCTACTAATTCAGTTCAGTCGACGTCGAGTGTGGAGAAACCCTTACCGGGGGCGACAAGGGGTGGTCCTTAGCCATTAGCACGACGATGTCGTCGGCGTACGTCCGCGGGCGACTCTACCAGAATACACAATATAGGATTTACCCGCCTTACTTTAAAGTTTCATTTTGATTGCGGAAATTTCCAAGTGGGTTAGGGCCCCTTATTTTGTAAAAAAAATATAAACATAAAAATAAAAAATAAATCTTTAATACCCTCTAGTTATAAGATTATTAAGCACACCTCAAAGTATTGTCAATACACCTTTTCATTAAAAAAAATTACAAAAAAAATATTAAACAGTAAGGAGCGAGTATAAACGACTTTATACATACACACATACATATATGCGGCTTTTCTCAGGCGCTGAAGCGAAAAAACTCGGAATATCCTGACTACAACGACCTTTTTCCTAGATACTTAATACTCCGTTACGAGTTCTTTGAAAGACAAACCGTGTATCGCAGTTTTTATGCCGGATATCTCTTTAGGGCCAATTTACACTTTAACAAGTAAATACAAACCAGACAGTCTCACCCGCTGGGCTGTATTTATACATTACAAGAAAAAGCATTCGCATTGCTCAAAGGCCGGCAACGTATCAGGAAGCTCTCTTATAACATTACTTTGTAGTAGAGATGCTCACTGATGTGCCATCCCTAATCCAGACACGATAATACTCGTTCATCGCACTTTAAATACGACCGAGGTCGATGTTAATGGAACGAAGACAACGCTCTATCAGATGCTTTAAACCATATTATATATGTTAATTGGTACTTTGCACTTATCTCTTATTATACTCGTCTCTTATTATGGGTTACTAGTTTATTCCGCCTTATCATATGGAAAAAAATACGAATGTATCATTGCATTATGTAACGTAGCTAGATTGCGGTCAAGATCAAATATCTTTTAAACCTCCTCAGAAACAAGGCGAATAAAACAAAAGAAACAGAATTCTTCTAACGAACAACAATTTATTTATATGTAGTAGCGACCCGTCCCACCTTCACACGGGTGCAAAATAGAAATACATAAAAGCTAAAGTTCGACTTTGGCTTTTACTTAAGTAAAGATTAGTGGTGCATTCTTGCATTTCCAAACTACTTTTATTCTGTCCACGATTAGTAAAATTGTATATTAGATTAGTGCACAGAGTGCAAAGTAAGTCATTAATGCATGAGTGCGTTCTAACTGACCTAAGCACGCATAATCTACTTTTCTTTCAACTTCATCGCTGTCTATTTCCATATTTTAAAATTATTTTCATGCTAAATATGTAGTATCAAAGTTTAACAATGGTATGGAATGGGTGATTTTTTTTCAGCCAATATGTTCTTAATCCAATGTTTAAATTTTATATGAAACTTAATGGGAGACATTAAAGGTCTGTAGTAAATTTACATGAAAATAAAAAAGAAACAGTGCAGTAACGAAATTTCATACAAATGTACTGCACTTTTTGGTTCCAAGCAGAAAAGAAATTGGGTGCTTCCATAAACCTTTGCGCTGCGCATTGTTGACATCTGTCAATGTAAAAATTGTTAGCGAAAAAAATATTATAATTATATTTATCGAGGAAGGCTATAAGGCTATACATTATCACACTAAAATATTTCACCTAATTTTACGCAGACAAAGTCGCGGGTAGCAACTAGTATTTAATATGCGATTGCGGGTCTATTTTGTTACACATTTATGCTCTTAGTTTTTAAGAGAACATCTATAGAATACTTAAACCACTTTTTCGCGGGCAGAGAAAAAGATATAGGGTAGCTTTCGTTTTGTAAGTGTATCTTTTCTGAGTGGTAACAAATAACAAGAGCAAAGCCGCGAGAAATGTCTACTGCATTACACTAGAGATCTTTGTTACGTATCTATACGTATAGATAAAATTGAACAGTCTGTTCTGACAGCGTCGAAATTAAATTGTTTTACTCATTGCATATGGCATTATATTGGATACCTGAAACAAGAGCACAGATTAAAACGTTTCTATCTGTTGTTCCCTCTGTCTGTTTGTTCCGTGTAATCTCCGAAACGGCTGGACCGGTTTGGATGAGACTTTCGCTGGTTGATTTTACAAGGAATAACATAGGCGACCTTGCTTTTAACTCTGTAAGGGGGGAAAAGAAATGGTCTGCAGCCTTTGTAATCTGTTTTTCATTTTAAATTTTGTTCTTAATTTTAAAGTGTACCTGTATATGGATGTTGTCTGAAGTTTATTTCAGACATATATTTTCTTCGCAATTAAAATCTACTACTACAATACTTTACATGCCTATTTCCAAACTAATAATAATAAAATATAATAATAAAGAAACTGAGATTGTAGACAATATTATCTCTTAACATAAATTCTTCACCCAATAAAAATTAAAACTGATGCTGCAGTCAGAATCGTATCTCTATGGCGAATATCCCTTATGAAAAATGTGCACATAAGTTTCATTTTAGTAGTTAAACGCGACATTTTACATGATTCATGAACGAATTTTGCAGCCAGGTGGGGTGTGAGCATTACTAAATATGGCTCACAGATTAAATACCCAAGATATATATTTATATATCTTGAGACCACAACATTGTAATAATGAAACGCCTGATAGAATACCTCTAAAGGATTCATTTAGTTTTTGCATTATTGTGAGAAAAGGAGGAGATAGAGGAAGTCGTGGCCTAATCAGTGGTCGGCATTTGAGTCGATCGCTAAGTTAAATTGCTCTGGCTGCGACCGGGTAATAGATGGGTGACCCATTCTAGCACTGGTTTATATTTGATTGCGACGGAAACATCACGCGGTAAACGTCATGTGCCCCGCGGCGCCATATTTGTTAGTTAATTCGAACAATTACTGCGATTGTACTCTTGTTGAAAATGGATAGGTTAGGAGGTTCAATTCCGCTTCGCAACGCTTCCGTCTGAAGCTTCTATGTTATCTTTGTTTGTAATACAAACTGCCTGCGACAGACAAATAACGGCCTACTATAAGACCGAGATTGTAATTCAACAGTTTCGCTTCGATACTTTATAATCTACCGAAAAATAATTACGTTAAATTGAAAGCTGTATTCAGTCCACAATCTTTCGACGGTTCACAATCTCGCGGGATAGATTACAGTTTAACGGTTTTTACGATTTAATAGTGTCATATATATGTATGTTGTATGACTAGTTAATTTTCGTGTCTTTGCCTTCAAGTTATAACTTTCTCATATAGATATTTTTATAGTTGACGAAATTGTGTATTTAGGGGCCCTCATCACGAACACTGGTTCCTGCGATCGAGATGTAAGAAGACACATTGGTATTGCTAAAACCGCCATGAAAAAACTCGATCGTATCTGGGTTGACAGAAACATCACTCGAAAGACAAAAGTCAAACTTGTCACTACACTAGTTTTCTCCATTTTTCTTTACGGGGCGGAGACAAGCATTAAAGCATTACAAGTAAAGATATCCGAGACCTCAATTGTACACCATCAGAAAGGATTTCAATAGAATCATATTATCTAAATAATATATATAAAGCTTTAATTGCTACAAATATAAATGAATGTTTGTTCAAATAGAGGATCCACCGCCGGAACCGATGCGGTTAACGAAGGGAGTGTCTCGCTCGTTCTGTCACTTGAGCTCGGTGGGAAGGCGCTGGGCAGCAGCACCCGCGCGCCCTGCGCCACACCCCCCTACTCGTGGCACTCTCGCCACACGGACGCACTGCACTGTTTGCTCTGTAAAGGTAAACTAGTATATTAAATAATACAATATTAAATATATGAACTTCATATGTAAACTTTATTGAGCACTTAATGTAGAGGCTTCATCTGATGCGCCAAATAAGAATGTATTAATTTAGTGCTTTTGTGATTAGTTTATAATTTGGCTCATGAGTTGACAAAAAATTAAAACAGCAGTTGCATATCTAACAGTATACATTTTGTCTTTACAGAGTCCAGTGCGATACGACAAGTTTGACAGTATATCTCTATCTATGGCAAATGCCAGCACAGGACTAACGGGTACATTCAGTTTATCAGGTAAATCCTAATATATAGCTGAAAGCACTTGATTATCGAATCTGCCTGTCCGGCTGTCTCTCCACCCGTAAGGTGTCTTCTCCGCTCCCTGATCTTTAGACCTCTCTCCTCCAATCTCTCTCAAACTCCTTTTAAGTATTCTATTGTAACCATGTATTGTAATGGGTCTAATTATGATACTGTGTGTCTAAATTTTAAATTATACTAATAATGAATCTTGTATAATTCCGCCGTTCATATACGGTATCTTCAGTTTATAAACGGTCTCAGTCATATAAAATTCCGAAGGCAAAGTGTATATTGCCGTGGCATTATACATTATGCAGAAATATTTGATTAGAATGTGAAAAGAGTTTAGTAATAATGTCACGGCAATATACATTTTGGCTTCGGCATTTTATATAACTGCGAGACTTTATAAATTGACGACACCATATGTAAGCGGCGGAATCATACAAATTGCTCGCGTCAAGCCTATTATTGGGTTCTTCCGATTTCGTCAAAATACATATATTGTGTTCTTCTTTACTGTAATCTTAAAAAACCCTATTTAAATTTTTGCACTGCTCTGGTAATCATTACCATAAAGCAGATCGGTCTATTTTTAAATGTATTATATCACCATTATTTATTTCTTTTTTTTTCAATAAAATAAGGTTCCTTATTGTTTCTTATTGACAAAATGATGGAGACAGCACAAGTGAAAGTCGACAGCAGAATAAACATTCGTGTTCATGGTAAAACATTATAAGGCTAAACACATTCATAATAATAAACGCGTGTACTTACATAATTATTAATTATGGATGAGAATACTGTGTTAAGGTTTTTATTCGGTACTAGCTGTGCCCGCGACTTTGTATTCGTAAAATTAGGTAAAAAAAATAGATTCAATTTTAGCCTGATGATGTATTGCCCATAGCCTTCCTCAATCGATAATTGGACTATGTAACACGGAAAGAGTTTTTCAAATCTGACCGGTAGTTACTGAGATTAGCAGCTTCAAGCAAGCAAACATACACTTCAGCTTTATATATTAGTAGTATACATAAGAAAACTCAGCGTAGGAAAAGTAAATAAAGAGTTCATAATGGCCAATCACACATTTTTACAAAGGTAAAGAAAAAGGATTCCCAAGGGAAAAGTAGTGATTGCTAAGTAGGTACGCTCAGGTAAAGAGGGAAGTAAGAAAAAGTTAATTAAGCTACTTGCTTCGTAGCTAACTAGGAAAACTTTAATTAAATGCACAACTCGGCGAATTTTAAATATATGCGTGGATTAATGTAATGTAATTTCTCGTGCTTGTCATAGATTTCCGTATAATAACGCCTAATTTTATCTGTACCCGTAGACAATAAAGTATTTATGTGGAGGCAATTCAATCGCTTCGAGTCGGTTGAATATTTAACAAGCAAAAACACTTCATTTTAAAAAATATAAGAATTTAGTGCATGTTAACAAATATATATATAAACGCTATTTTTTGTCAATATATTACGTCACGGTTACGGCTGTGGGTCCGCGTGTGACTTATATACCTTATCTTAGCGGAGAAAAAATAAATTATATGTTATAATTAGCGGGTGGTCGGTCCGTTTTGGATTTGGTCTCGTTTGAAATCTATTGATTATAAGTTAACATAATAATTTATTGACTTAACATATTAAATAACTTATATAGCGGATATACGTATTTGGAATTTTAATTTAATTCAGGCAATTCCATAATAAAATTCTTTGCAGCCCAAACGTTTTACTAATCATAAATGTTAGACATTGGGTTTAGTAAAATAACTTATAATATAAGTGTTAGTAAAATTTCAAGTCAAATACTCCCAGGCTGATACTACACCAGAGCACCGCCAAAAATAATAAAGGGCTACAGTGGATTTCATTATTCTCAAGAGAGATAAGTGAATAGAATATTTTGGTTATTCAAATTATGGATCGTACAATTTACATAAAAATAATAGATATGAAAACTTGTTTTTGTGCAGATGTCCATGGGCGCCGGTAGGCACTTCGGTGCCTGCTGCCTGCTTGTCTGCCCCCTTGTAACATAAAAAAAAGATAAGATATAAGATTGAGCCTAATGAAAATATCAAGATCCTGAGAATAATGAAAATATCAAAGACTAAAGTTTTTTAAAATCATTTACCGAATTGAGTATATTGAATACGTGGAAATTCTTACGTTATTTACAGTCACATGAATGAATTTTAAGGCTGTTTAAGAGAAATTCCTTTGATCCGTATTCTAACGCTTGATACGCTAAAGTATTTGTACATTTCTAAATGGAAAAATATTTACATTCTTTTCTTTGTGCTATTTTTATTAATAAGAAATAATATCGCCACACAAAAATAATATTTTCTTAATATTAAACGGCTCTACAAACGTCTAAAAAAAGTACTGTACGAAGGTCAAAGGAAATTTACCAGATTTAAATGAAATCCCGAGAATCTAAGGACATACATTAAACACTCTCAAGACTCGTACATTGCCGGCTATTGTCACATAAAAAGAATATGTCATATATTCAAATAACGGATCACAAAACAAGCTTGGCGCTTTTCTAAAACCTTGAAAATTTTACGCTATATATAAAACAAAAGGTTTAAGGATAGTTTTAAAATGGGACTGTCCTGTTTAAAGCGTTATGTATGGCTACCCTAATCTTAACCTATAAACTTCCTTCGCTTTGACCTGTTACGTCAGGAAAAGTTATAAATTTCTTACCAGCTACACGAGTCGGTGTACACTAGCGTTGCATGTATTGTTTTTAATAACTCTATATTACTTTTGTTTTAGACTGCTTTTCAGCCGACTTCAAAGAAGGGGGAGGCTCTTAATTCGACTGTATTTTTTTTTATGTTTGTTACTTCAGAACTTTCGACCGGGAGAACTGATTTTGATGATTCTTTTTTATTTCAAACCTAGTGTTTTCCGTGTGTGTCCATTTGATCCAGTCCTGATGATTTAAAGTCGATTATTTTTATTTTTATTGTATTATAACCTTTGGATTCTCAATGGGAAATGCTGGGTTGGAGTTCGTGAGGTACGCGGTAGGAAACCTGAAACAACTGGGATTTTATCTCACCTACTCCAAGTACGAGGTTCACTTAGTTGGACTTAAAAAATTTGTGAGAGTATCACCGCCTTGTCGGTAATCATTGGAAAAAAGTTTTTAAAATTGCTTTAGATAATGTATATAAACACTGTTAAAAAGATATATGCAATTCACAGACAGACACTTTAATTTCGTTTATGATTTACAGGTACAATTTAGACAACGACGCCACGTTTATTATGAAGTAGAAACCAATCCAGCCGCAACGACTGAATATAATACGCGACAAAAACGTGACTAAAATACATTACCCAATAATTTATTTGCATTTATTACCCTAACCGCTAAATTTGGTGAATTATCGCTGTAAAATAGACACTGATATTCGTAGCAAAGACTATTTTGGATTGAACTGAGTATAGATAAATCGAAATCGTTAATATTTTATGACATACAATTTAATTTTTTGGTAACTTTTTGGGAGTATTTTGTCATATTACAAGAGGCAGGCGCTTCACCTAAGTGACTACCGTCGCCCATGGACATCTGCACCAAGAGAAGGCTCGCAAATGCGTTTGCAACCTTTAAATAGGGGTTTAGGCCATTGAGAACTCTCACAAACCGAACAAAACGCGACAACAATACCAACATTGATGTGACAGCATTGCCGCAACTTCACGCTGACCTTTTATGAGGAAGAGTTAAAATAAGTATTGACTTCTTTAAACTACTATTTTTCTTACGTATCGAGCCTTGTATGCAAGTCTAGAATACGCTAATTCCGCCCGCTCACACTGTAAAAGCCGTTAAGACTAACAACGTTTTTGATCACCTAAAGTGTATTAAAACATGGCAAGTATGAATAAACGTCATACGTTCAGTGACTCAAAAAAATAATATCTTCAGATGACGCTAATAGGGTCATCTGTGTCACTCGCCTCCCTACGCAATATGGAATGAGTTAATCTTGGAAAAGCATCAGCGCAATATCCGCCCAATAAAACAAGACGTGAATAATATGTGCTCGATAAATCAACTCGAATACGGAACTTTTTACAAATGTACCAGTCATTTTATTGGATTCTGCGTATCAAGAATGTATTAATTTTCACTATAATATGTAATATGAAGATCCAGGAAGTAACTCTGTAGCTCTTTTGAAAGTATTCTACAGACGATGTACGTGATGACGATGATGTAACTTTGAGCTTTGATTAATTGTTTATTGGTGGAAAGGATAGCCTGAATTATCAAAATAATTTAGCCGTAAGAAAAATTATCAATTTTTTTGGAAGCAATAGAATGTTATAATATTTAATTATACAATTTTATGCCATAATCTGCTATACAAAGACAAAGCAAGAATACCTCTACCTCTAAAAGAAAACTGCCATTCTCCTTAAAGTTATACTTTAAGGGCATTTTACGTAAACGAAAAAATTTTAAGTCTTCAACATTCTTTATAATTGGGTAAAAATGGCTTTAAAAGGATCTGAAGAAATATTGGTTATTTTTTATAGTAACCAAATAATACGCCTTCAATTGATAATAAAATTATGAACGGATTTGTAAGGATAATTAAATGGAATTGAATAAATTTATTCCTTTCTTTGTCAGCTTCACGTAAAATTCCTTACGTGCAAGATTCAATTATAGTTACAAATTTTAATTCGCTTTTAATCCCATCAAAGACACACGTTCTGTAAGACAACAATGTCATTTTAGTACGATGTGCAAATGTGTGCTAGCGTTGAAACGAGTTTGTTTTCACTACGGATGGATAAAATTAAAGCGGAGTGCTTCACACCAAAATATTCGATGCACTTTAGGTAGAATTACAGTGCATACGTGAAACTGCGGCGCGGTGAAGGAACGTTTTCTACAATGTTGGCTCTTGTTTATTTTCGTCTTTCAAATATATGGCTTCGGTATTGCAAACTTGTTTCGCTCAACAAATTCTTTGTACCTACTTTGTATTGGGTTACTTGCTACGTTTCGTTAACGTTTCTTGTTCCTATAAAACTACTCTCTTATATTCGTAACTTTATCAGTATGACGAAAGAAAACACGTTTGACACAATGTTAGCTGCTGTCTTCCTCGTCTTTCAAATATATTATGGTTTCGGTATTACAAATATCTTCGGTCTACTAATTCTTCACAATTAATACTTAATAGTGTATCGACTTTTAACTTTCGTTTCAGTTTCTATAAAGCTACTAACTGTTGTCCGAAGCTTTAATCATATGGTTCAATAAAGCATGCTTTCAACAATGTTAGGTCATGTTTCTTCTTTCAAATATATTCAGTATTACAAACTTTCTTCGCTCTACAAGTTTTTTATACCTTCTTTGTATTGGGTTACTTGCTATCGTTCGTTACCTACTTATAAGCTATAAAAAAGATCGTTTACAAATATGTTAAGGAATGTAAGAGAATTTTGTAATATCTTTTTCTCCAATAAAAGTCCTGAGTGTAATGTTTGGTATAATATTATTTCAATTGTGTAAGTACAATACTTAATCTCAAAGGAATTTCTAAGATCAGATAGCAGCTTTGTGTAAAAATTGGCGGCCGGCCAAACGAGACTGGGGAATTCATCGGCGAAGAAGAAAGAAAACCTATTTGTCATTAAAACTATCAGATTAATTTAATTTATAAGAATAAACCAGCCTCATCAACATTGTCAGCCCACGGCAGCCCACAGCTGGACATAGGGTGCCCTTTTCTTTATCCGCTCTTCACTATCCCTTGCCCATCTCTATCTCTGGAAAACAGATTTATTTGTTGAAAACCACGAATTAAATTAAGCAAAATCAATGCAGATAAAATGCTGTAAAATAACTAAAATGCACAAACCAAGTCAGACGGTGTTACCATATTCGATAAATCGCTTATAGGCAGATTTTTGTGATGTTCTAATTTCACCCACATCTGTTTGTCTAGCAAAGTCCATACTGTATTGCTCTCGAAAGATTTCCCGTATTACCGTGTTTCTAAAAGGAACAATTATTAGATAAGTCGTTTAGTTTTTTTTTATTCTTATGGTGCTTTTACCCCAACAATATCCGTATCGCATTTCTCTATAAAGAGATCCCCCCCTTTTTTTGTTTTCTAAAGAATATTAGAAATACTTTTTGGGTATGTTTAATATTCCCTTGTCCCCTCCTACTAAGCTTAAATTAAAAGCTTGTATTAGGAGTATACAGTGAGATGCCCAAAAAGGTAAACCTCTCAGCTTATTTGTTGGAAGAGGGACAAGTCCCACTTCCAACACTGGTTCCCCCTCCTACTAAGCATAAAGCATCCTGCTTATCCTTAGACAACAGTAGCCACTGCTGGGTTGGGATGTAAACAGATTTTAGTCCACTGTGACCAATATTGATATTAAGGCTTTTATGAAAATAGTGCTATGCCAACGATGACCGGTCTTTTATAGTGCTGTCTCACTCAGGAGGACTTATTAGCTGTCGCTGATAGGGCAGTTAATGTAGCTACGTTCTGGGCTGCAATAATATTGAGAGAGCTTGTAGACCTTACAGTTCCTTGGGGGACCGACATTCCTAAAGGCCATGTGATAAAAGCAACCAATTACTTTGACTTAACCAATGAGCTCAACAAAAATGGTTACAAAACCTGCTTATACAAGGTTGATGTAGGAGCAAGGGGCATAATATATGTACAACCTACTAAAAGACTGTGGCTTGTCAAGACCTATCATAAGTTCTTTACTAAAAAACACATCTAAAACTGCACTAGTAAGATCATATCACATTTGGATGCTCTCTGCAATTTTGATGAGATTCTGTAGATGATAGAGTAACAAAGGTTGTTAATAATTATTAATGTATCCTTACCTCATTTCAGCCATTTGACGAATTGCTTCAGTCACAACGGCTACCCCCAAGTCACTAGCAAACAGGTTATCATACTCGCTCGTATCTTCATCTTCGCCTGATATAGGATAGGAATAATAAAAAATTATTAAGTTATAATTTTTTTTTATTAGTAGCCTGTCGTGTCCCACTGCTGGGAAAAGCAAATATATAAATGGCAAAAATAATTAATTAAAAAAAAATCAAAATTTGAAAACTAAACATTTTGCTACCAATGAGAACTATATGAGAACTATTTTTACATTCGGAGGACATATATTCAAATTGGCTTATAATGCCAGAGCCAGATATAGCTTCATTTGAATGATCATGTAGTGTGACCGGGGACTTTGTGTAACTGTACAAAGTTTTGAAGTACTTTGTGGACTTCAAGATCAAAAATGTACACACACTTTGAGCTATGTCTGGCTCCGGTATAGGAAGAAGCACTTACAAATTTTGAATACTTATTATTTTAGAATACTCACTTCTGCTATCGATTTCCGGCACATCCAAACGCAAGGCGTCGTTCAATTCCAGGACTGCGTTTTGCAAGTCCCTGATTGGCTCCAGTATCGACGTTATTTCGTCTATTTGTTCCGGAGTCAGTGTCTGTAACACGTGAGGTCGTACCGACGACGCTGAAAAATCGCCGTCATTGAGATTTAACGCAACGCTTTTTTAACTCTCGTGCGAATGAAGGCCATCACAATATTTTACGAGGTTCTTTTAAGATTTATATTTTTCGTAGGCTTTCTTTTAATTTGACAATGTCACCGCATTTTTTGTGATGTCACTACAAATTTACTGTTTTCGGACTTTTAAAAAATACTTGTAAAAAATATAGCTTCTTGCCAAATTTCATGATTAACGGGAATTACCTCCTTGGATTCCTTTTGAGAATTTATAAGAAATTTGACATAACGTGCCATATCTTTTGATTGCGTATACTTAGAGAGTTGATTTATTCACAGCTCCAAGGGCTCATAGAACTCAGTTATTGGTATTAATTTCAACTTTATATCTCTACGCGTTCCTAAGAAATAGGGCCTTGAAAGACCGACAGACAGACGGGCCATGAAGTAATTTTATAAGAGATATATTTCTTTTTTTCCTTTAGAGGTACGGAACCCGAAAAAAAATAAGAAAGGAGAAGCACACATTCGTAAACATTAAACCTATATCTATGACACATTTACGCAACATCCATAAAATCATCGCAAGGAAACCTCCAGTCACTTGTCAGACTATAAATTAACTACGCAATCCGAGTGAATCGTATGCGTCATATTAGGTGAAATTTTAATAGATTCAATTTTTCTCTCCCTAATTCTAATACCATTAAACTATGTACTTTCCTGCCGTATTTCATTTTTGTCCACATCGCGGTTTTCGAGATTTCGTGTTAAGTATCCTGTCGCTTATAAAAGCGACAGGATACATAGCTATCATGTCAATAAAAAAATATCCTTCTTTAAGAATTGATGAATTTCTTATGAGGTTCTTCATAAGCTTACAACTACTGTATGTAATTTTTTTAAGGTTTCCTAAATTTTAAACCTACTTTAATATAATATGATGTATATAACATAAACATTTTTACGTTTGAAACTAGCCATATCTAATGACTTCTTCGGCGCGAATTTAGTCATTTTGTTAAATTATTGGGGTTAGTAGCTTGTTTTACTCCTTGCAGCATCACCTATCGGCCAGTGAAAGTTCCGTCGAAATTGGTCCAGCCGTTTCGCAGACTTCCCGGAACACATGGAAATACGGACAAATATTTTATTTAAAATTGTGTTTTCGTCATACGTATCGTATACACAGTCTTACGCAATTAGTAAAAAAAAATATGTCGACATTACAAACAATCCCTTCAATTTTATCTATATGCATAGATTATTTTCCCGTTGGACTTCGAGTACTCAAATGTGACATTGTGTGATAATGGGCAGGGGGATCAAAGGCTTTGTGACGTCACATGTCAAAATTAAAAAAATTTAGAACAACATTGAAAAAAAAATTGAAACTGCTGTTGTTGTTTATTTTAATACATTTTTAATACATGCATAAAATTGGGAATTTTGTGACGTCATACCAAGGTCATAGAAAATGTGACAATCGGTGCCAAGGAGTGGGGAACGGGTTAAAAATCGTAAATTTTGTGTGACGTAATTTATGGATGACCCCTTAACACAAAGAGACTAAAACGTAACACAATTACAGTAATGAAACAGGATCGTTTCGTCAAAAAGGCCAACTCCTCAGCATATATGCAGCATTAAAATGAGCACCGCAGCGCTGATTTTCAGGCGTAACCTTCAGTGTCTCACCACAAGCACCTCACAGACAAAAACCTTAGGTCTAGTATAGTCTTCTTCTTCTTCCTAGCGTTATAACGGTTAATTACCAGAGTCCGCTTAGATTGAAGAGGATGTGGAGCGCGTTAAGATAACCGATTGCCATCTGACGTCATCCTCGGAACCCCTACGATTTCTACAACCTTAGGTCTAGTATAGTCTTCTTCTTCTTCCTAGCGTTATAACGGTTAATTACCAGAGTCCGCTTAGATTGAAGGCCACTTGTGTTTTATAAAAAAAAGGCGTTTCAGACGCTGCATCTGAACAATTATGCCAACTGAAGTTATCTGTATATTAATTGCCAGCGTCATAATGTAAAATATGTCATAGCTACGAGACATACGCTAGTGGACTGGCATCGCATCTGCTTGGCAGTTATTTCATCTAGCGCAAGACAGCTGTCCATTCTCAAAACTGACAGTCAGTCTTCAGTAATGAAGAGGCGCTTGAAGAAGAAGGAGAAGATAGGCAACGGTGGCTGCTTAACTTCAGGCTGGCTGAAGATTTTTCGTCACCTCAATCACATAAATATAAAACATCAGCGCGTCAAAAACACGTTTCGTTTAGGGAAAAATCTAATATACCTGCCTAAGCTATAACTTATTTTATAGCTCGTAAAGGAAGCGCCGTAAACGAAAACCCACTTACAAACGTAAGTATGAATAATGTTCTCAGTGAATGTTATTTTTAATGGAAAAACGATTCCAAGTGATGTACTTCGGAACAGTTTTATTAACCTGTTACTCTTAACATAAATAAATATATATGTGAATAAAACTGAAGTATCTAATTGTGCATGAGAAACTAAACTACTTTGCTTTAATCCGCGAATGAATACGAGGGAAAATCGGTGTAATGCTGCAACCCCTCTTATCGCGTTTCAACGTTTGCCTCACTTTAAATGCTAATCGAAACCCTAAAGTAACGTTTTTAGTGTTCTTAACCTTACATTTTGTGAACTGCTTTTTTAACGCCTACTCTTATAGCTGCGACGCTTTTGTATCGAAATTTTTATAGTGTGTTTTAGAACAAAAGTATGACATGATTTTGGACAGTTGATTATAATTTTTTTCAAAGGTGAAACATATTTTTTTTTACCATCGTTAGTAATGTTTGAAAATTAAATTTTTTTAAAAACTATACCAAAAAAATCTATTTTTTTTTATGTTTATCACTTTCGTAGCATGCCATTATTCTTCTACCTAGTGCTATCCTGGCTTCGACTAGGATCCGCTTAAATAGCTGTTGTGCGAGTTCAGATGTTGAGAGACATACTGTTGTCTGACGTCATCTCCGGAATCCCCACAATCTCTACAATATTACAACTAACATCACTTAGTGAAATTAATAGGTACCCTCTGCCTTCCAAAAAACACTTAGGAGTAGTGTAGTAGGTGACCCATCTGACTAGCCCGTTGGCGCAGTGTGCAGTAACCCTACCCTGATGAAGGTGACCTAGAAGCACTGAAGGTAAATAATAAAAACTTTGCTAAATATTGGCCACAAATTATTTTTATTTTTACTTAAAGGTATTGTAAAATAGTATTTCATTTATATCTCTGTATTATTATTTATGAAATATAATGCAATACAGCTAGTTAAATAATACAATCTGTGCTTAATATGCGGTTCTAGATATTTATTGTGTGAATATCGAAATATGACAAAAAGGTTGGGAAACACTGGGATGTTTGTTTACTTTTTAACTCAAGATGAATTGAATAGACCCTAGTTTCTTATAATTTTTAGATATCCTTTAATCTCCCCTATAACACGGTGCTCTTATAAATAATTTTATTCAATTATAATTTTTATAATATCGTTAAAGCGCGTTGTACGAGAACAATCCTACAACGCGTTTTCGTATAATGTGGAATAAATCTACCGTGTTATAGGGGGTATTAAAGTATCTTATATTCCCGTTTCCCCTCCTACTACCATAAATTTAAAAAAAAAATGTCTTAGCAGTGGTCACGAGAATACTATAGTGGCGCCGGGTTTTTAACCCGGTACCTTGTACAGTCCAGCCCATCCCGTTTACCGTTTAGCTAATTACGCTTTAAAGACACTATTAAGCCAATGTTTTAAAAATAATTCCAATCACTTAAAATTTCTCCAATACAAAAGTTTAATTTAAAATCTATACTTTAGTATATAAAGCTGGGGATCCACACTAGGGAAACCTGTATCGTGGAGAAAATCGTGGGTTTGTTGTGAACCAGTAATGGTTTCTAAAAATCCTATCAGACCTGGGGTTGTCTGTAAGAGATCGCTTTAAGCGATAAGGCCACCCTTGTGCACTTTATAAATCTGTTTTTTAATTATTATTATTTTTATTCTATTGTTTACTCTTTCTGTGTGTGCAATAAAGTATAAAGTAAAGTAAAGTAAAGTATAAAGTGGGTTTAAAGTATTGGTTTTAAATTGATACAAAATATTACATCTAACGACTTGTAAACACATAGAGGTATCAACCCTATTCACTATTATCAATTTTTCTTACGTCAATGAGATAAAGGGCCCGATAGACGGCTTTTTGTATGTGTAACGCGTTTTTAATTTGCTATTCATCGTTAAATACTCGTTTAGATTTTACGGACAGTCGAAGCCGTCAGAAAGAATCTGCTTCACACAACATTACTATATGATTAAGGCAGATTTAGACGAAGCCAGCACTGGCTGCTAGTGTCACTGGCTGGCTGGCTTTATTGGCCTCGCATAAACGGTTTTTTTTTAATGTTACAAGGGGCAGACGAGCAGGCAGCAGACACCGAAGCCTTTAAAATCAATTGGACACCAATGATATTGAAGTTATGAATTTCATGTTTTCCAATAAGTGATTATTTGGTACTAGGCCGCTTTATTGTTGTATGTTGAATTTATAATGATTAAGTGGTACAGTATATTTAGAAGACACCAGGACACTAGTCGAGGTCTCTTGTCTAGGGTCTCGCTCGCGAACTGCCACCTAAAGGGTAGAAGCAAGCCTCCTCCAAGACATGGCAGGATTAGCCTTGTCTGTCCATCTATAATCGTTAAAATGTCTGTTTGCCTTATACAAGTTTAGTTAAAATGATAAAATCTAAGTGCGAGATAATCTAGTAACGTAAGGACGCACTACGTAGATTTATACTTCCGGTGCCTGAAGATATCAATGGTCGTTTACTGATGTGACCACACGTCCAGTTTTAATTGAGACAGTCCTAATAGAACAGTCTAGAACTTCCGAACATCAATACCTCAACCGTGACAAAGTGGCCAAGAGCATTTCAAGACATGCAGTATAGAAGGGTTCCGTATCTGACACGCTATAAAGATATTTGTTAAATAACTTCAAAAGTTGTTGTCCATTTTTGCTTCAAATAACTTTCCTAAGAAGCTTTTAGAAATTCCTGTCATCATTGATGTAATTTCAAGTCTCTACATCGAATAGTTTGGAAATCCTAGAGGAACCATTTTGCGGGCGAATTCAATTTCTATTAAAATATACTTAAATACTAAGAAAACGACATCAAGCACGAAAACACTTAAGGCATCTCTAAAACTAATATTTTAAGCCCTCGAAAAATAATCTCAAAATCTTATAGAGAGCGAGTGCAGCTTATATAAGATATGAGCTAAGCACATATTGGTTCAGCCTTTATTTCTTAGCCCAGATTTGTCAGTCTAAGGGATTTATCTATCAAAGTTATTGAATTAAGATGTTTAACGTAACAAATGAGTTAATTTTGTCTAAATAGCTTATTCACCTAAATTACCTATCGAATATGTCTAAATAGCTTATTCACCTAAATTACCTATCGAATAATAAAGAGTATTATAGACTCTTGCAAATATTACCATACATTTGCCGAATCTGTCCCTGCCAATCCCTTTTGGCAAATAGATCTGGAACCATTAGAGAAACTTCCTAACTCTGGAATCCAAAGTATAGGTTTCTTGCCTTTACTTGATGAAGTACGAAACGCGAGGAAGAAGATGTTCTTCCTCGCGTTATCCCGGTCTAGTACCAGGGTCCGCTTAAGTTGCAGAGGATGTGGCTGTGGGGCGAGTTAAGATGACCGAATGCCGTCTGACGTCATCCTCGAAACTCGACTCGAAAATCACGACTAATATCACTCAGTGACATCAATCGGGATCCACTATATAACGTCCCTTAACAAACATGAAAAAGGTGGGATATTTCAAAAGCAGTGTTAGAATGGTTGACCCGTCTATTACCCGGTCGCGGTAAGAAGTGCTTAACCTAGCGATCGACTCAAATGCGTGCTACTGATTAGCCGACTGCCGTTTGTCTTCGTGCAGTTTTTTTTTTTAATAATGCATATTTTATAAAAGTATGCGCACCCCATCCTTTGTGTGTATAACTGTGATTGCGCCAAATTTCATAATCCTCCGTCCGCGCAAGTTTCGTAAAATGGTACCGAAAGTCTTCGCTTCACGTAATCAATATATAGATGTCGTCGTTAAGAAACCGAATACTATATGTCTTATTATACGCTTATGCCGTACATAGCTTCATTTGAATGATCATTTCAATGATCATGTAGTGTAGCCGGAAACGATGTGTAACTGTAGTACTTTGTAGTCTTCGAGGACAAAAATGTATAAACACTTAGATCCATGTCTGGCTCCGGCATTACATTAATACATCATGCATGTAAAAGATTATTTGATAACAATCAAAAAGTTCCGTTCCGTCTAGTCACGACAATGGAGATTTTACGTCGTCACGTTTTATTCGTCTCGGAGTCTCAGACACACGAGTTCGTTTACCTTTATTACATACATTAAGATAACAATACAACTAACATATTGTAATAATAATAACAAGTTGAAATTGAAAGTCTGCACTGCCCTTTATATATTATTTGCAACATTGCGTTAAGGAACTACACAAAATTTTTACCAAATTTATACCAAATACGAATTTATACCAAATACTGCGGTCTACGGTTTATAGAAGCTGTTAAAAATTAACTCTTTTAAGTGTACGTAATTAAATTTCAAATACAAATATTGTATTCAAGTACTTTTACAAGCTCTTTTGAACCGTCAAATGTTTTAAAAGCTACCACTGATTCGGAAGAGTCGGGCCACGAGAAGAATCAGCTAGAAACTAGTTAGCTACTCGTTAACGTTAAAAGATGTGGCCATTTAATTCACATTTCCCATACATTTGCCAGGGAACCAAAACCTATAAGGTACTTCCCGTTGACCTAGAAACATAAAATTTGAGAGGAAGCTATACTTGTAGCACAAATATAGGAAAAAAATCTGGAAACTGTACATTTATTGCTATTTCAGTGTCTGTTCGTTTTAATACAAAACGAGGTTCAATCTGATTTATGGGATGATATTGGACAAATGCGCTACCAGAAGACTAGCGGATACGTTGGCGGCCTTTGACGAATCAATATCATCTTATAAGGTCCGTAAGCCCTATCGGTTTGTAAAAACTTGAGTTCGGGAATGGTTCCACAGAGATTTTATTTTATTACGGAAACAAACAGTATAATATTTCTGAAAAACATCCTTATGACATAGTTAATACACCAACTTTCCACATATATAAATATGACAGTAAATAGAAAGTATATAGAGTAAAAGTACAAGTTAAATAAATTATTTTTAAATAAAATAAAAACCGCCTACAAAAACAAGAAGTCGAGGAACTAAAAAGCAAAAAATAAATAGTACTTTTATACGATTTAGTAAACACTTAGTGATGTGCTGAAGTCGGTACCAAACCAAATAGGTTCTCCGCTAAATTGATGCAGATGGCACCTACAAACAAACCTATTATGAAGTAACAATTAAACATATATATATTACTAGAGGATCCGGCACACTTGTCCTTGCCGATCGTTGGTTTACTTAATATTTACTACATTCTATCATCCTATAACATTATTCCCCGTTTCCGTTCCCATTCCATTTCACTTTCGCTTTGCCATTCCTTTTTTATGATACAAACCTTGTCCTAACAATAATGATCACAACAAAAACGAAATTATTCATTTTGGTGCGGTCGTTCGAAAGTTAAGTTATGCAAGTGCATACATTTCAGCGACTAATTTTTATTTACGACTATAAATTGAGATGGAAGCTATCCTATCTTTCAATTTGGATCAAACGGCACACGGAGTGCAAATTTAATTAAAATCGGTTAAGTAGCTTAGGAGTTCATCGCGGACAAACAACGTGACGCTTAATTTATATATATATTAAAATTATTCATTTGATAATTTGGCCCTGATTTGCAACCTAAATGTCGACATAGTGCAGTCAAAAATATCTAACCTAGAGATGATGAAATTCCTTACAAAATCTAATAGATTTCCTCTCGTTTACATGCAAAGTGATTTCCCGCTTTCCCCACTATAAAATGACCTTTTCGTGTAGAATTGAAAAATGAGGGCAACGCTTTGTAGTCAAAAGATATAAAAATCAAAAAATCTTCGAGCGCAACCGACACCGAGCAAACTTAGCGTACTTGTAAAAGTTCATAACTTTAGAAACACTGATCGCTCCTGCAGTTCCCTCGTTATTTATTTAAAACTAGAGGGCTATTGTAAACTGAGAAACTCGAATCTCACTTGAAAATCTTATTATGTAGTTTGGTCGTAAAGAGATAAATTGATAACATTTATTGGACAATAAATCTTCAATGAGACTTTTGTCATTGGTACCTAAATAACTACATAAAAGTTCTATAAAAACATCTTTAAATATTCCGTTTTTATTAACCTGATGTTTATTTTATATGTTGAAGGATAAATAATTAATATATATAACTAAAAAATGAGTGGCATTGGCAAAAGTTGAAAAAATTTAGTGACATTCTGTGTCCCTATAATATGTTGATTTTGGGTAAGTATTTAAAAGTAGAGCTCAAATTTAAATAACAATTTATTATTATTATTAACAGCCTATCTTTTCCCACCGCAGGGCAAAGGCCTCCCTACCATCTTTGTATAAGGCTATGCGATGATAATCTCTATTATAACGCTCCTATCATTCCTCCATATCACTTTGTCTGCTGCGTGGTCGTTTCCGATCTGGGGTTCTATAAAGTGGAGATTTTGGCCCAAAGATCACTTGACATGCTGCTGACCTGTCGAGCCCAATCGTATTTTAGCTTGATAGTTTTTTAAGTCACCGCAATTTGCTTTTTGGAGTTTGTTATTTTAAACATGAAAATAGATAATAAACAATTTAAAGAGTATTAAAAATAATTTAATTTACACGGATATTTCCAAGTTCCTAAAATTTCACCTTCAAATTCTTAACGCAAAATGAGATATGAGATGACATCGTGTTTACAGAATAGCAGGGCGTTTATAAAGTCGTCAAACTTTAGTCGTAAAAGGTTTTTTCTTTTCAAATCACAAACAAGACTTACAAATTTTTATTAATTTCATATAAAATTATTATTGATGCTGTTCTTGTTACGAGGAGTTGGTAACTTATCAGTGGCCATTTGAGTCGATCTCTAGGTTAAGTCCTCGATACCGCGGCGGGTATGGGTGACCTATTCTAAAACATGTTTTTTAAATATCCGACCACCTCCGTCTTCGGAAGACCTGTAAAACAGTGGGTCCCGATTAATGTCACTGATTGATATTAGTCGTAAGTTTGATGGGATTCCGGGAAAGACGTCAGACGATGTTTAATTCTTTACAAATATTTTCAGTAGACTTAATTTCATCAAATTTCTTCTTAGCGTTATCACGGTTAAATACCCCTTATCTTCATTGGATCGAGGGAAGCGTGTAATCGGATTACACACACACTTAGCCGCGGGTGAAGATTTGCTCATGTTAACGAATACTTCGGAAATAGATCCCACTAAATAACAGTTAAATTCTTTGACTAAATAACAGCAAAATAGTTTGGCTTTACCGAGATGTGCGTGGCTAGATGTTCCTAGAAAATGGCACGTGGCATTATGGATTTGGGTGTGTGTGTTTTCGATGATTTTTTAAAATATCAATTTTTATATATAAACAGACAGATGATATAAAAAATCACTGTATGAACATACTATGCATGTTATTTCATAATGATTGAATCCCACACGCTATTATTACACATTTTACAACCAGCACCTGGTCTCCAATTCAAATTGTTTTAAAATTTCATTGGTTTTTTTTCGAGTGTCATCGTCCATAATTAAAATACAAATTCAGTTTTGTACAATATGAATTTCCAACAATTATGGGAAACACCTTGAATATACATACATGCATAGGTATCCCTGGATATCTCACTAGGATAACCTGTGCTGAGATGTCCTTCATATTACACATTTAACATGTCACTTCACGACGTGAGGGACCTCGAAAGCCGTAGAGTGGTCATTAATGTTAATAATTTGTTAGAACATCTAAAAATTTTGCATAATTATAGTACGTGCAGGAAGGTGTATTAATATTTGTATAAAATTGATTTATATTGAATGTTCACCCATCTATCACCCGGTCGCAGCAAGAGCTACTTAACTTAGCGATCGACTCAAATGCCGACCACTGATTGGGTCACGACCTCCTCTGTATCCGTAACCAATAACGATTGTAAAATAAATGAGGAGGTCTTAGCTTAATCAGTGACTGGTATTGGAGTCAATCGCTGCGTTAAGCAGTTCTTACCGCTACCGAGTTATAGGTGAATGACTCATTCTAAGATTGGTTTCACATATCTGACCTGCTTCGTATTCCGGAAGGTACGTAAAGTGAGTCCTGATTGTTTCCAAAAAAATTAAAAATTGTAGAGATTTTGGGGATTCCGGGGATGACGTCAGATGGCAGTCCGTCATCTTAACTCGTCCACAGCCAAATCCTGGTAGTGGACCTGGAACTAGATCGGGTCTAGGCAGAAAAAGATATGAAAATCTGTGACTAGTGAATATTTTTAACATCTCTACATAGCATAGATTTCTGCAAAATAACTCACGATTCTATAAAAAATTACGAACTAAACAGAATAATATCCGGAATTGTCAAAGTTCGGTTATTGTTGGAAAGTCGTTTATCATTTACAGTTACAGCATTAAAGTACGTGTAGTCATCATCAGGGTGGTAATACAGGGGGGCGACGTGACCGGTCTTCATATCCCACTGACCATGGTAATCGTACGTCATCACAGCGATCCAGTCCAAATATTTAGCTAGAACTGGTACATCGTAACCGGCATCTATGACTTGTTTGCTCGGTGATACAGCTGATGATAACAGAAGACCTTTGGGTTTGAATACGGCAGAAAGTTCCCGAACTAAATTGGCAAATCCTTCCTTATCAGAATCGGGACCCTTTGAACAGTCAACCTGGAAAGCAACAATATCTAGTAATGAACTTGATAGTAACAAATTGCATACTATGAATTATTTTCTGTATGGTGAAATTCATTGATTCGACAAAAGATGTAACATCATTAGGATGCGTTTTATTTACAAACTGTTTTATCGAATTGTAAAAAAAATTCGTTTATAGAAAAACGAACAACCTCCTTTTACAAAGAATTTCAGTTTAATTGAATTCATTTTAGTTTATTTAGTTATAATTGCATTATCCCATAATTTACGCAAGATACATATTGTCACACAGTACACATAAATCCAGCTCTGGATATAAATAATTCAAGCACCACAAAACAGAAATTAACAGCTTAGCATAACCTATCTTAAATTAATAATTTATCTAATTCCTGTATTTTTGCGTTACATTTGCTCGTAAACAAACTTAAACTTTAAAAAGTCATATTTTGGTTGGCCATATAAACTCAGAGAGGGTGAGCTGGTGATGAAATCCATACCAAATTGACCCATGTTTTTAGATGGAGAAGCTATATTTTCTTATTTGATACTACTAGTACTTTTTGAAAGTATCCTATTTTATACCTTGTAACGTGAGCTATCTGCCAATAAAAGTCCCGTCGATTACCCGGAACAAACAGACAGACAAAAATTTTCTGACTTGCGTTTTTTTTTCATAGATGTCGTATATATAGTATACACAAGTAATGAAAAAAAAAAAATTTTTTTTTACGTTACAAACTGACACTCTGACATTGATTGAAGTGACACTTCAATTTTGACGTTACAAAATTGAAGTGTCACTTCAATTTTATTTATATGTGTAGATTGCTGAAATTCTCGTACCACCGTGTCACCTATACCCCCCACTAGATAGGGAAACAATAAGTTCTTCCGAGAAAGTAATATTTTTATAGGACATACAGCCTATGCTAAGTTATACTAAGTCTACACGTGTCGGGCGCAGATTTTAACGGGGATCTGGGATGCTGTAGACAGCATTGTGGACTTGACGTAGGACCTGGGATGCTTGGCTAACTTTGCTAATATTATAAACGCGAAAGTTTGTACAAATGGATGTATCTTTGACGCTCTTTCGCGTAAAAACCACTTACTGGATCTTAATAAAACTTTACGATAATATAGTTTATAGATCAGAATAACACATAGGCTATAAATTATAAAGGTGTTGCGTTAATTGTCCAAAATATAACGATAAATGTAAAGTAAGTAGGAGACAATTTTGCCATCTGCGAGCTATTCTGGTGTGGGCTGTAAAAACCGTCATTACATGTGTATAGTGTATCAAAGAAATGTTTATCTTAAATAGTTCTTCAAATAAACCCACGACAGTTTATATCTATCTTTCAAGTTTAAGCCATTAACGCCAAAATAGTGAACCATTATGGAACGGAAAGGGACAGGAAACGGGAACGGGGACAATATTATAGGATAATAGAATACAGTAAAAATTAAGTAACCCAACGTTGAATGAGAATGAATCTCCTCAGGTTGCAGAAGATCCTTGAACTTCTTGTCTGGATTTTTGAGGCCCTGTAGCTGAGGGAATCAGGGACGGGGCGAGTACAAAAGATCCGGCCGGGTCGAAGTGCGTCCGCGGTGCGGGCCCCAGCAGAAGCAAAAAAAAAAGGAACCCAACGTTAGGACAGGACAGTGGCAGGCAAATCATTAGGAATTATGATAACCTTCATTTAGAAAAGACAGACGATTCTTTAAACTTGTTAAACAGTAAAGACATTACCCGCATGAATTCAAAGATTTTGTTATAATTTGTGGGTTTTCCCGTAGTCTATGTTAATCCTTATACTTGTAACATCAGCTATCTGCTCTTGAAAATCCAATTGAAATCGAATTTCTTAGCAATCCATAATTCTTGCGGGTTGGAATTCTTGTGATTTTCTTAGAAATTATAATTCTTGCGAGTTCGAATTCTTGTGAATTTCTTAGCAATCAATAATTCTTGCAAGTCCTTCTGTAGTTAATTTAAAGAAGCTTACTAGTACACATTTTCCGTTGATTTTTATTTCTATGATATTTGGCAATAACTATAAGTGTGATCGGTAAACAAAACTATCTCATGATTTTTTTAGTATGACAAGGAAGTTCATTAATATAAATAAGAAATAGAAAATGTCCTAATATTGATCCTTGAGGAAGTCCCATTCCAACAACACAATTGTAAGCCATGAATTGAAGTCGTTCTTATTCTTTAAGTATATAGGCTGCTAGACTTAAAAATCATGTATTGTATTTTCATTTTCTAATATCAAATTTTTGAAGTGAAAACTGCTTTAGGCACGTTGGGCATTCTCGGTCATCTTAACTCGCCCCACAGCCAAATCCTCTACAATCTAAGCGGACCCTGGTACTTAACCGGGATAACGCTATTAAGAAGAAGAATAGTTCATTATTTATTGATGCTAAGGAATGGGGGGCATTATAGACCCATAATTATCTGTTAATATACAAAGTCTTGGTTATTAAATGTTGGAAGTATCATAAATTGCTCTATGGTGTGGTTTAACGGCTGTATTTGATTGTGAAACGAAGAACTTTTTGAGCATTACCAACTTTAAATTGACGTTTCTGTATAATTAACTTCGAAATGAATCTTTAAATAGAAGTACCTTATTATTGCGTGCAGAAGTTTCGTAATTGCTGAAGCGATTTCACAAAATAATCATACATATAATGAGCTATGACATGTATAGACAACTAGTGACTGAAATATTAATATTTTTTTATGTTACAAAGGGGCAAACGAGCAGGTAGCAGGCAACTAAGTACCTACTGGTGCCCTTGGACATGTGCACGACCAGGAGGCAAGCAGATGCGATGCTGGCCTTTAATGACGAGTGTAGGCCACCGAGAAGTCCCATAAACATATGTTTTACTTTTCGTGCCTGCCAGTCTCTTTTATAGTTATCATATGTTTCCTAGTCTATGGCATTATTAGTGTTGTGAATAAATTATACGCATCAACGTTACAAGTTCACAGCCGTGATTCCAGACATGTTACTATATGTGTAATATACGACATACCGTGATATAAACAGATTGACGTCGCAGCAAAGTTTCGCGACCCCCATTTATTATTTACGGTTAAATAGATCCGAGCACAACATATTTGTTCCCCCCCTACGTAATAAAGAAAATTGTACTTATGGGCCATTGACGTTGTAAAGTTTTATACGGCGCAGATGCAGGTTAGAACAGTAGTTTTATGCTCGATAGCGTCAAGAAAGAACATAGTCCGGACTAGATGTAGTCGCTTAGGGCCTGCAAAACATTGTCAAAAATATTTCTACGGAAAGTCTCAAACTCAACGTGTAAAAAGGAAGACTGAAATCAATATGGAACGGATGGACGGTTCAAACCCTGACTACGCTGGGCCATTGACGCATTCAGTTAAGAGCCCTACCTCACCGAGACGCCATGGCAATATCGCCGCTTACCTATCCGCTCCCCGAGATGGCTATTTTTGTACATAGTTTTAATAATTATATTTCATACACTAAACTATTTCATGAACGAAATAATGCATAATAATAATTATCTTAAGATAGTAGAAGGCAAGGCGTATACCGCTAGCGCCGCGCCTTCTACAGATACGTGAAAAGAGAGATTTATTTTCGATATAAGACAAGCTTCAAAAACGTAGCCAACAGCGTGTTATAACACGTTTATATAGAAGGGTTCCGTAACTGATACGCGATAAAGGTATTTGTAAAATAACTTGACTACCTCAAATAGTTTGAAAATTCTAGGGGGGGGGGGCACATTTGGGGCGGACAGACGGACTGACAGAGCGAATCTATTAGGGTTCCTTACAGGACTACGGAACCCTAAAAAGTGATAATATAATAAATATTTGAACCACTGCAACGTTTCCAACACTTTTGCCCCGAAAACGCCTCGCAAAAAAAAAAAACTTCTCAACAATTACTCGGCAACTTTATCTGAAATTAGAGGAGCGGATATCCGAATGAGTGATTGCTTTTTTAACATTTAGGCCCCGTACACACGGGCACCTGCTAAGTGGCAGGTAATTTATCTCTGTCCGTGTGCCCCCGGCTTTACATTAGCCAGATAACCCGCGTTAAGTGAAACGTCCGAACAGAAAAGAATTTAACATGTGTATAGTGCACGCTTTGAATTACACGGACGAAGTAATTTTCTGATAGAGGAGCGCTAACGGGTTATGCGATTCGATATTTGAAAATGGAATTTTTATAACCTATTATATTAATAATAATATAAATATCAAATATGACTGCCCTATGCACATTTATAAGGCACACAAAATAAATCGGGTAAGTGTGAGTCAGACCCACGCACTAAGGGTTCCGTACCATCCTATAGGTTTTGTTTCACTTTGTAAATGGGAAGTGTGACATTAGTGGCCATATCTTTTGATTGTGTACACTTAGAGGGTTGAATTTTTCACCGCTTCAAGAGACCACAAAACTTCATTATTTGGTATTAATTTCAACTTTATAGCTTTACGCATTCCCGAGTAAAAGGGCCTTAAAAGACGTACACATAGACAGACAGACAACGAAGTGATCCCATAAGGGTTAATTTTTTTTCTTTGGAGGTACGGAACCCTAAAAACATATCGGGACTATTATTAGCATAATCTGATTCGAGCTTTAGAAGCATCAATCAAATATGACAGCTAACATATTAAATATAACCTTGACACAATAATGAAGCTCGGGATAATATAATGTTTTCTATTTTATGTTTCCTTAATGTTTTCCTAAAGGCACATCAGTGTTTTTTTTTTTACGTTACAAGGGGTAAACGAGCAGGCACCAGGCATTAAAGTGCTTACTGACGCCCATGGACATCTGCACGACTAGGAAGCAAGCAATTGTATTACCACCTTAATGACGACTTTAGGCCATGGCTTCCGAAACACGGAGGAGGTCGGATATCAAATATAAAAAAGTGCTAGAATGGGTCACCCATCTATCACCCGGTCATCAGCCCCATTCGGCTACAAGCGTGGCGCTGCCTCTAATTAAATACTTACTTCGATATTATTGACGGCGTTCTCGCGTCCGCCCCAGGGCACGTAGGCGGCCGCGTGCTTGATGGCCAGCTTGCCGGGTATGAGGTCGCCCTCGTAGCGAGCGCGAATGGCCCACAGCGGGCTGTGGTCGTGGCCCTCGTAGCCCGCCACCACTGCGCGGTCGCTTAGACGGTACGCCTCGGCGGGGGTAGTGGGGATCCATTCGACCAGCGCTAAAATTGAAGTATAACATAATATTAAATATTACCGTCATTTATATGTGAAGATTAACCGTATCCCGTTACTTCGTCCTCATGAATCCAGTAATTGTTAATCTTCGAGGGATTTTTTTTTGTGTACAGAACCCTAAACGTTCTTCTAAAGTAACATCAGCTATCTGCCAGTGAACGCCCTGATGAAATTGGCTCAGCCGTTTTGGAGATTACCCGAAACAAATAAACGGACAAAAATGTAGTTAATTATAGGTATTTATATATAAACATATGCAATTAGTTAAAAAAAATATTCTGATGCTACAAACGGACACTTCAATTTTATTTATATGAATAGACAAGGTGTTGCCGCAACTTCGTCGGCGTACAATTACCTGAAATTTATTAAAATTTTTATTATTCTATTTTTTTCTAATTCTTATTATTGTGCCCTTAATAAGGTAGCTTATGTTATTCCTAATAAAATTAGTTGTCTATACTAATATATAAAGGTGAAGAATTTGTTTATTTATTTACTTGAACGAGCTAATCTCAGGAACTACTGAACTGATTTGAAAAATTCTTTTAGTGTTAGATAGCCCATTTGTCTAAGATGATATACCTTTATCCTATAGGCTATATATCATCACGCTAAAATGTTTCACCTAATTTTACGCGGTCGAAGTCGCGGGTAACAACTAGTGAATTACATGTATAGATTAGAAATGTATTTAGATACGTATGCAATGCCAGTAAGTGTGATTCACATCAAACTGTGATAAGCGACCACAAGTATTGTTATCTGCTAATTGAGTACTTGGAAAATGAAGTCATGCGTTTAATCAGTTCCTACTTTATCAGAGAAAATAAAATTATTTGAACTGTTTATAAGGAAATGTTTTTTTTTATGTTACAAGGGGCAAACGATCAGGCTGCTCGTAGCCTACTGACGCCCATGGACATCCGCGCCACCAGTAGGAAGGCAGATGCGTTGCCGGCCTTTTAATGGCGAGTTTAGACCTCACAAACCGAACGAAACGCGACAACAGTTCCATCACTTGATGTGATAACATTGCCGCCACTTTTCGCCGATCTCATGTAAGAAAGATGTACTGGTACCCGGGCTACCTCTAATTAAAAAATATAATGTAAGGCGCCATTCGTTAATTATGTAAAGGTCTCAAAAGGTTTGGAGGCTATAACAACGGGCAGGCGGTTCAACTAAGTGACTACCAACGCCCATGGACGACTGCAGAAGGCTTGCAATTGAATAGAATTGCGAGCCTTCTGCCGGTCTTTGCCGTATCTGAACTCTCCCATATCCATATCCTCTGCAATTAAAGCGGATCCTGGTATCCAGTACCACGGGGATAATGCTAGGCTAAAGATATCGTAAAGCAATATAATTTAGTATGAAGAAATTGTTTACTCACGTCCAAATCCTGGTGTGACACTGGGGAAGCCGTGATGTCCATAGGCTGGGTAAGACATGGCTGCAGGGGGTGGAGCGGTCGCTGGCTGAGCAGGGAATGTAGGAAAACCGGGCTGATAAGGAAATTGGGGATTTTGTCCAGAGGGGTGGCTGGGAAATGCTGATGGGGGTTGTCCAGGAGGAGGGGCGTTGACAGAGCTGTAAATCTGGGGATAAATTTGGTTCTGGGGAGGTGGGTACTGTGGTGGGTTGGCGCCGTACGGATCTGAAAACATTGAATAATAAACATTAAATTATCTATATATTAATATGTAAAGCAAAAACTTTTGGGATTGCCAGAGGCATAATATATTTGGCACAATTATAGTTTATATCAAGAATGTTGTGCGAATTATAATATTTTTAGAAAGTTTTCACTGTAAATATATTAAATTATTAAAATAAAACATCACGCACACCAATGCCAAACGATTTACACACACTAGTATACATTAATTTTATTATTGGATAATGTCAAAGCATGATTGTGACAATCGTATGTTATATTAATTTTCAAATTGATATGTAGTTGTACTAAGACAGTAATACACAAGAATTCAGAACAAACACAAGAAATTTCTACCAGTTGGCAATCTATTTAAAAATCCCAACTGTCAAGCAAGAGATCGCAAAATACAGCATCTCATACCAGAAAAGACTAGCAAATCATGCAAATGAGCTCGCGTCTAAACTAAGAGGAGATGGAAGTATGCGATACATGCAACTAAAAAGACATAGTGTCCCAGTTTTACG
>JANCMC010013376.1:251110-261892 GCA_024363005.1 Charaxes varanes
GAGCTCGCGTCTAAACTAAGAGGAGATGGAAGTATGCGATACATGCAACTAAAAAGACATAGTGTCCCAGTTTTACGTGACAGATTCAACAGGGTGGATGGAGACACCCTATTGTGGTGTGTCTACCAATAGTAAAGAACATTATTTCCTCAGATAAATATAATCAAACAGAAAAATGGCTTATTGTTAAAGTAACAGATCGCCATGTTGTAGAAAGACAAAAAAAAAACAAAAGTTAGTTGGCAATGTCTAGCTTATTTATTTTAAATCAAATAGTACAGCAATGCACGTTAGACTACAAATACTTAAGTAATAAAACAAAATGAAAATATAAATAATTTTCACATTAAAATAAAAAAATATACCTTGTTTTATTACTATTTTAGAATTTTTATTAAAACTAATAAAAATGCTCTTGTATTCCAGACAAACAAAATGCAAAAATTTTAAATTGTTGCACTTTATAACTATTCTATGTAAAAATTTTATCATTGTTATTTATCAGGAATCAGTAGTAAATTACTTGTTTGAAAAAATGTATTTAAATTTAAAATAAAATTATCAGGATAGCTTTGTTCAAAACTTAAGCCTTCACTTAAAAATACTGTTTTTAAAATGATACAAAACCTTTTTATGGAATTTCCTTTCCAATAGATGTTCCGGTAGATGTTATGTGTGGTTCACAACACAACACAATACAGAATGATTATCAACGAAACCTATCTTGATACTTAATGTCTAGCATCTATTGAACAGATAAGAGTTTTTAAGTGTTTTATATAGGAACTAGCTAAAACCTGTAACTTTGTCTGTCTCAAATAAGGGCTTTTATAAAATTTTGAGAGTTTTTATATTTTTATAACGAACCTGAATTCGTTTCTAAAACTAAAGTAGACTATGTTATTCTTTGTAAAATCAGCTATCTGTCCGTGAAAGTTCTATTAAAATCGGCCTAGCCGGTTCAGAGATTACCCGGAACAAGCAGTCAGACATACAGAAATGTTTTTATTATAAGTATTGTATACATGTCATATACAATTCATTAAACAAAAAATTGATGTTATACACAGACACATCAATTCTATTTATATGTATATAGACGTCTTACTACTCACCCTGCAAAACTGTATCATTTGTATATAATAATATTTTATAAATAATAAGAGAATTAAATAATATGCCATTTGTCAGTGTAAATAAACTCAGGTGCAATGAAATCGCACATGAGAAAATTCTCTTGTAAGACCTTCTTTTTTACTTAAAAGTTACATATATTTTTTAACATGATTAAATTTCATTTCAATACCTATCTGGTGAAAGATATATGTTTAAAAAATGTATTTTTTTCTATTGAAAAAAACATTTGACAAAAGTAAATGCTACACTCAAGTGAAGTTTGCTCCATTGTGTAAAGATGAAAATTAATAATAAATCACCATATAAACAATATTTATAAAGGCAATTTGTACAGGTCTTTTTTCTTACAGCTGTTTGATTAGGTTGCATTGGAGTAGACTTGCAAATTACTGTTTTTTTTAAGAGCTACCATACATATATACGACTGGCCCGTTGGCGCAGTGGGCAGTGACCCTGCCTTCTGCTCCGGGGTCGTGGGTTCGATTCCCGCCTCGAGTCGTTTGTGTATGAACTCCTGTTTCAGGATCAATAAAATTATATTTATGATTAACCTTAGCATGCAGGAATCCTTCCATTTCTATTTTCTTTCTTTGGTAACCTTTCCAACTGTCAGAATAAATTGTACTGCCATCTGCAATATTTTCAATAATTTTATCGAGAAGGGTAGAGGCACTTCTATCAGGAACAGTGACAATAAACGAATCCTTTGTTTCTCTACATATACCACCAAACACCCACTGTTGGGGTAAGATTCTACCACAATTATTTTTACGTTTAGTAAACAAACTTTCATCAATCTCCACAATGCAATCTGGTCCACCTATCTTCTTTTTTGGCTTATTCTCCATATCCAACACACATAGTTCGCGCATGTAATTGTTCCAATCTATGACAGTTTTATCCAATAAATCAATTTGCCTTTTACAAAATTTAATGGAAGTCAATTCCTCGCACCAACAGTATATCAACCTCAAAGCTGAACAAAATGGAATTCTGCTTCTCTCAAACCAGTTGTCTTTTCTAAGTCCTACTTGGTGATCACACTCTCTTAAATTACATTTCCAAAAGTTACGTTTACCAAAATATAGTTTCATGTGATGATCATTGGTACATTTTCGTGTTTTTGGTAAAATATTTCGCTCCTGAAACAATAAGACAAAAATGCCGTATACAATGGCGGCAAGGTAGTAAAAAGCAGAAACCCCAGTAAAAGACATCCACGTGCTAGTATCTGCAATAAATAACGCCATAAATTACAAATGTTGCGCATTCTTTTAACTTCATGAAAAGGATTAAAAATTTGCCCCTTTTAAATAAGGCTTAGGTCGTTACAGATAAGAAACTTTTGATCTTGTTATTACAATAAACTATTAGCTTTACTTCTAAAATAACATTAGTCGGTATTTGTTTATGCTTCTGTTCAGACCTCTATCGAATATTGTCTGCCGCTCTCAGTGCTACTTTCAACAACTTATTTTGTTAGACTGCTGGCTTTCCTACAGAACTCTGATTGTCTTACGTTTTGAAATGTATTACTAAGCTGATACATTTGACTTGTGCATTTTTCCTGGATTTTGCCTAAGATTGGTTGTGTTGTGAAGTGAAAAATGGGAGATTATACTCCTGAAGTGCGTCAAAACATCATAGATATCTTCGGAGAAGATTATGAAGAGCTAACTCGTCCTTCTACAAGTTCTGGTGTCACTTCGCAGACTCCACGACGCACGCATTTCAAAAATATTAAAATTGTAGATACATATATACAGGTAGTAAATATATTTTTATTTCAATTTATATACGTAATATTTACGTATCCATTGCGATCATTTGTTAACACGATGTACGCCACTATAGATCGTCTCAACCTCCGAATGCAGTACACATCTTATGGGAATTTGATACACGGTTGCCAAATCATCCAATCAGCTGTAGTTTGTTATTTCCGGTTAATTATTTGACAATTCAGACGGTCAAATCATAACCTTTATTACATTTCATGACTACTAAAACCAACTAAAACGTAAATAATAATAGACGTTTTTGGGAATGTATTGGTTTTATCCCATTAATTTTTTATTGTGCTCGATCTGATGTGATAGTTCCAACCTGGTTAAATAGATTTTAGCCGCAGTTGGCACATGAGTATTAAACGTTTTCAATGGTATACAGATTATAAACCACGCTCAAAGTCACTGTATCATATGTCGGAATGATTCGGACAAAGAGAACCGGGGGGACGTAGGTACGCGCTAGCGTTAGAATAGCATAGAAGGTCAGTTGCATTCTGTTGGCGAACTAGAGCCATGGGGTAGAATCTTATATGGCACGACTTGTAACAGCATTGCTAGACAAGGATAGAAAATCTTTGAATTACGCGCAGCTCCTACTAGATGGCAGCACGTACTTTTAAAATTTGCTACCATAAAAACATAATCATCCAGGATTAAGTACTAGTTACTCGAGTAGATCTAATCCTAGCATTAGTTTTTAGTGGAAATTCGTGAATATGCTTAGCCATAAACATAGCTAGCTGCCAAACATATATTTTTCTCGGAGTTAGCACAGGACAAATTTTAAATAGTTCTATTGTAGAAAATGTGATAGGTTTCTTCATCATTATTTTTAAGTTAAGCTTTTGAGCTTTGTTTAATATTTTAAGTATTGAGGAGCCACAACCCCCCCACGCTACGATTCCATACATTAGTAAAGATTGGGTTAAGGCCTTGTAGACTTGCATTAAAAGACCTTTGCTTATAATATTGCGTAAGTCATTATATAGGTAACCAAGGTAACGTATTTTATTCGCTAGGGCATTTACATGCTTGTCCCACCTCAAGTGCTGATCAACTATAATACCGAGGTACATAGTACTCTGTGTACTTGTTAGTGCTTTGCAACTGGTGCAGTCCGATATATTAAAGCACCTATGTATTCGGATTTTAAAATTATCTTTGGGAAGACCAGCCACCGTAGGTGAAAAAAACATGCAGACCGTTTTATCTTCGTTGAGTGTAAGAAGGTTATTATTGTACCAGCACTTAACAATATTAAGGCCATACTCAGCTTTCAATTTAGCACCATTCCAAGAAGAGTCAGAAATATTTAAACTCGTTAAAACGTGTCAAGTTGTTCATTATTGAGTCCATTTCAATTTTAAATTTATCGGCGCGAAGTGCTCCACGAATACAATGTCACTCGAAAAATGATCGGCATATTGCCTTTGTATTTATTGAATAGAGCATTCGGGATCGTTGTATAAGTGAAAATTAAATTAACTTTGATTTGATGTATCCTCTTGCACACAAAAAGTTTTATACAAAAATTAATGTATTCAGCTAACAGGCAGGCAGTTCATCTAACTGAATACTGACGCCAATGAAAACTGTACGGGCTCGCAGGTACCAAATGACATCTTTTGTAAATTCGTTACACATTTTTTTAAACTAACACGACGAAATTGAATACTCAATCAGTGTTACGTCAAGCCGCTCCAGAGTGGTGCTAACGATAGAATGTTTGAACTCGTCGTGATTAAAAGAAGTGCAAAGTCGTATTCGCAGCGTATTGCGCTTTTGTCCGCGTTCGCGTCTCCCGATAGAAAGTAGGTCGAGCACAATGCGCGGCAGACGGCGTGCGCGGGGCAGATCACAATGCTCTCTTGACTTCGCAGCCTCCAAAGACGGCTGTGTTTCGCTTATATTCTGTGCCTTCGAATTAAAACACCTTTCGCAGTGTTCCACTACAACGTATTGTTGTCGCGTTTCGTTCGGTTTGTGAGACTTCCCGCTGGCTTAAACTCGTCATTAAAGGCTGGCAACGGATCTGCTAGCCTTCTGGTCGTGTAGATGTCCATGAGCGTTGGTAGACACTTAGTTGCCTGCTCGTTTCCCCCCTGTAACATAAAAAAAAAGGTGGGACCGAAAATAGTCTGATTTTTTTTTAAATTTTTTGGGTCCTTAACAATGTACGCGGACGTTTTATAGCGTTATAGCATTTTATTAGCTAGTTAACTATAAAGTAATACAATCATCATATAACATTTTATCTAACCCAACAACATAAAAAAATATTTTTCCCGAAACAAATCAATTATAAAAACAAAACAAACGATTTCACAAACAAATGTTTTTGGTTATTAAAATTATTTTCAAATGTTTTGTATGCAATGCGTTGCGTTTACCAATTAAGGGAAAATGAAATCAATGGTTTGTGAATGAATATTTTATGAAATGAATACTTCATGCGGTAATTTTTCGTCTAATGAGTAATATAGAACTAGTTGTATGGAAATTATCGGTGTTTTGTTAAATCTATAATAATATATAAAGCTGAAGAGTTTGTTCGTTTGCTTGAACGCACTAATCTCGGGAACTACGGGTCGGATTTGAAAAATTCTTTGTTTTATAGTTACATTGAGTTTGTTTTATAGTTACATTGAGTTTGTTTTATAGTTACATTGAGTTTGTTTTATAGTTACATTGAGTTTGTTTTATAGTTACATTGAGTTTGTTTTATAGTTACATTGAGTTTGTTTTATAGTTGCAGTGAGTTTGTTTTATAGTTACATTGAGTTTGTTTTATAGTTACAGTGAGTTTGTTTTATAGTTACATTGAGTTTGTTTTATAGTTACATTCAGATTGTTTTATAGTTACACTGAGTTTGTTTTATAGTTACATTGAGTTTGTTTTATAGTTACATTGAGTTTGTTTTATAGTTACAGTGAGTTTGTTTTATAGTTACATTGAGTTTGTTTTATAGTTACATTCAGATTGTTTTATAGTTACACTGAGTTTGTTTTATAGTTACATTGAGTTTGTTTTATAGTTACATTGAGTTTGTTTTATAGTTACATTGAATTTGTTTTATAGTTACATTGAGTTTGTTTTAAAGTTACATTGAGTTTGTTTTATAGTTGCAGTGAGTTTGTTTTATAGTTACATTAAGTTTGTTTTATAGTTGCAGTGAGTTTATTTTCTACTCTACTCTCTCTAATAACGTCCGGTCGCTGAATGATGTGGTGAAAACGTTATTGTTTTTTATTACGTTGCAACCATTTCTTCTTGCTGGACCGTCTATGTTATCTTAATTTAAGTTAAAATTGTAATTAGGCTTAGTAAGAGGAATAAAAGATTTTATTATTATTATTATTAATTTAACTTTTCTAATTTTATGAATAAAACATTTTTACGTACCAATACCCAACATGGCTGTTTGACACAAATATTGCTTGGACACCAGACACTGTGCCGACGGTCGCACAAGCACGAGTCCAAAGCCAGCACAACCAAGCACAGCAGCAAACCCGAGAAAGGTTTGTAATAAAACTAAAGCACTTTCTTCCAAGCCCTCTTGAAAACCCTGCAGGGCCTAGGAACAAATCGTTATTATTTTTATTTTAATTAAAAATTTAGTTAGACTTTGATATTTCAAGTGATACCCAAATTTAAGTATTTAATTTTTTTTTACATCGTAGTGGTTGCTTTCTAGCAAAATCTATTTCTCAATCGTTTTTAATTTCAAATGTATGAGATTTTTAGTTTTATTATATGTATAAATGTGAAAAACTATTTTTTGTAAGAGCTATTTTTTAAAGAGTGGCTAACGAGTTTCTTGCTGATTCATCTCGTGGCTCGACTCTTCCGAATCAGTGGTAGCTTTTAAAATATTTGACGATTCAAAAGAGCTTGTAAAAGCTGCGCGTCCTGTCTGCGCATCTGTGCCCCTTTGACATATATATATATATATATATATATATAATATAGGTTTCTGAAGTTGATAACAGTCTGGAATTGGCCAGGATTTTAGTCTAAGTCTAAGATATCCTAATGATTACTCATTGTTACTCTAAGCCAAATAATAATTCAAGAGTTCAAATTCTAAAATGAAATTGCTCGGTTTGTTTGCAGTTTGAGAGTTAAAACTTGATATTCAAAGGAAGTTTGCTGTTATACATATCTTCAACTTACTTTGGAATCCTAACTGCTCTTTCCAACTATTTCAAAATCGGAACATAAGTTAAGCCAAATTTAGTAACTAGATTTAAACTATAGTCTGCTGATAAACCAACTGATAGTATATGTTAGATATCATGTTAAATGAAATATTTTATTATTACAATAAAATTTGTCAAATTATTATTTTTTTATGAATTACTTTACTATGTATTTTATTGAAATTTATTGTAATTGTTGTATAATGATTTTTATTATCCTTTTATAAATATAAATAATAATAAATATACACAGGACTATATGACACACGAATGTCTGTTCCTAAGGTAGACAACTTAATGCCCGTGTTATAGGTAACAGCCGCCTGTTATACACAAATATATTTTTTTATTAGAGCATTCCAAAGTGCTTGCAAAATTGACGAATGTAATAAAGAAATTCTTGTTTTTGACTTCATATTAAAGTGAAGGAATCAGTTAAAGATGTTTCCACATCTAATTAATCGTCTTAAATAAATACGTATAAAATAACGAGGAGACTAGATTAAAAGTTAATATGCAATCTAAAAACCCTAGCACGAGCATTTCTCGACAGCTTACTTTTGTTAACTCTTGAAACCGAATCTCAATTAAAACCTTCATGCTACCCGTTGTACATAACTTTTTTTTTTAAATTGTAAGCACGAATGTGCTTAAAACTCGCACTACGGAGAATACTCAACGTCATTCTTGTAAAACGGTAGCAAGAAGGTTTCATTTGGCGCTCGGTTTCGGCACTTAACAAAAGAAAATGTTCGTGCTAGTGCCTCTAGTCGTGCGCTAGTCTATGGCCGGCGAGGGCCAACGTACCGACTGACGGCCACAGGGCAAATAAAATGTTATTAATATCACAATGTTGCAAATAGGCTGGAATTTTCATTTATTTCTTTATTCTCATTTAATTATATAGCGATATTATTAATTACAAAATAATTGACGACTACATATGTTTTTTTAATATTAGGATTAGGTTAGATGTACACCTATTTCTTTGTTTATTATGATGTAGAGGTCAAAGCTTTACGAAATAATTAAAAGAATCTTAATACAAAAAAATTTATGAAACAATAGGACTAAATTACTTTCTAATTTTCTGCAATATCTTCTGTAGTAATACTTGGTAAAATATAAGAAATTTGTAACCAATTACCGACTTATTCAGGTCCGTTATATATTTTCAATATTTTATTCAAATTCAAATTTAAATGATATTTTATTCAAGTGGAATTTTACAAGCTCTTTTGAATCGTCAAATATTTTAGAAGCTACCACTGATTCGGAAGAGTCGAACCATGAGAAGAATCAGCAAGAAACTCGTTAGCCACTCTTTTAAAAATAGTTTTTACAGACATAAGTTTTTCACATTTTTGCATGTTAACTATCAAGTACAAAGCTGGAGCGACTCAACTACTAGCAGTTTTATCTGTAATATAGTCTTCGACAGTATAATACGCTTTACGAATAAGTGTGTTTTTAACATGTAGTTTAAATTTAATTAGGGACAAATTTAATATTGCATTATACATTTTCAGGTTCTTTATTTTTTTCTTTTTCATCAGTTATCATTCCATTCTACATTAATGAAGACCTTATTGTTAAGCAAAAAGTAATTTATAAAATATGTTAAATCGAAATTTTCCAATTTTAATCACTTGAAATAGGTTGCCAGAGTCTTTGGTGACCGATTTCAATTTCTTTTTACCAGTGACTGGAACAATGACAGGAACTGTGACAGGAACGTCTTGTAATTTCTCAGAAGTAGCTCGTTTGGCTTTATAATTGTCTAGAAAAGAACAATGTTATTTTTTTTCTTAGTAGACAGAATTTTAATGTTTTTTGTATGGATACAAAAACATTAAAATAACCCTCCTTCTTTCGCAGTCGGGTAATTAAAGTGCGAATTGCGTTTGCGTCACGTAACGTCAATAAACAAAATCTTTTGGTAAATGTATACAGTTCACGATCTTCTGCGTTTCTTTAGTTCCATCTATATGTATGTATATATGTATATTATATAGGTACATGTATATACATATATTAATTTTCCACAATTTAAATTTATTATGTATTTTCATTGACAATATAATATTTTTTTATTGTTATTCATCATCGGATACATCGGTAATTACTGTTTGTCGATTGATGGTTGATTATAAAATCGAGACAATAGGCAGATATGAAAAAAGGGGATACGTGTATCTCACTCTTTCTATCTTCACTAACGTACATCTCTTTCTCTCTCTTTCTACCTTCACTAACTTACGTCTTCCTCGCCCGATCACACCTTTCGTTACGCTCTCGATACACTTACACCACCTTACTCTCCAAGTCAAGCGTACGTAAAGAGGTGTTACTTCAACAAACATACTTTTTCGATTAATGCTTAACAAAAAAAACAGAACTCACATTTTCCCGAAACATCTTCCAGTGGGTAGTATGTCCATTTATAAATCATTTTCATTGGAGGAGTCGAGAGATATGGTATAAAATGCCATTTACGGTAGCTTGTCACTGCTAACGAGTCATAGCTTCGCTCTGAAAATTTTAAATAAAAGAACATCTTAAATTATACTTCAAAATTTATATCACACACATAAAAAGGACAAAATATTACCAAATAAAAAATATCAAAATAAATCGCAGATAAAACATTTGATTTTAAAGTAAATATATTTTTTAACACAAAATTAGTGTACCAAATATTGTTTTTATCCGATATTTCAAGTCCGTATATTAACTTCTATTAATTTCCTGCGGCACATCTATATTATTAAGTCTAACAAGGAGTCTTTCGAATATACTTCTCTTGTTTTCAAAAATTTGATATCCTAGTGAGGATTTCGCATATTCTTCCTTATCTTGTATTTATTATAATATTTATCTTCATCATCAGCCTCCGGCAATCCACTGCTGAATATGGGTATCTCCCATGGCGCGCCACTCAGCCCGGACTTCCGCTGCACGCAACTAGTTTTTACCAGCTACCTTGCGAAGGCGTCTCTCCATATGGCCGGGGGACATCTTAAGCTACATTTGTGGACACGCGGTCTCCACTGCAGAAGTCACCTACTCCAGCGGTTGTCCAGATATGTCCTGGAGAACTAACTCGATAATTCTGGTTCGTTGATGGATATCTTCATTACGAACTCGATCAGCCAACGAATCTCCGAACATTGCTCGCTGGAGCGACTTGTAGTTTGTGGACTAGTCTCACCGACAGTGTCCACGTTTCGTAACTGTGTGTAACAGGCAGGACGCACTAATTGAAAACTTTTCAGGTTCTGGGAAATGGGCAACGAGAAAACTTGATGATCCCTCCTGAACGACGCCTATCCCAGCTGAATCATCCTATCAACTTCCCTCTGGAAGTAGCTTTTGTTGTTTTGTACAATTGTCCCAAGATAGATATATTCTATAATAATGTTTATGTATGGTTTAAATTTACTACTTACCCTTTTCTTTTATTCCCTTTATAATTTGCTCTAAGCTTGGTCTTTCAAGTTTTCTCCAGTCAGTGAACGATTGCAAATTTGGCTCGTGCAGTACTGGAATTCTAGGCTTCATGTAAGACGGCATCGAGGTTGTATGAAAATCATATTCGAATGTTACTGGTTCCATCATTATAAAATTGCTATTTATTTCATCTTCAAGTTCA
>JANCMC010013376.1:261992-390710 GCA_024363005.1 Charaxes varanes
AGGTTGTATGAAAATCATATTCGAATGTTACTGGTTCCATCATTATAAAATTGCTATTTATTTCATCTTCAAGTTCAGGTGTCGTTGTAGTAGCGGTTATGTTTTTTCCTGGAATAATTTTATTATTTTAATAGTATTTGAAAATAATAGTATTACTTTAGCAATATTACTTTTTCATTATTTTTGTTTCCTTTCTAACATACACAAGCTTTATACATTTAGTAATGCTTGTTTTAGGAAAACGTGAGACAATAGGATTAAAGATCAAGCAGGGTTATTGTACGCTTATTATATCGTCAGAAATAGTATAATTTTTTGCTTAATTAAATTTTATTATAAAGATATAATTATAATAAAAGTGTCACGATAACAGTACTTACCAAGAATACACTCTTTAAGCATTTTATTTGTATGTTGATTCAGGACAGTCTTATCCGACTGTGAGAGAAACTTCTACACTACTAAAACTAGAACTTAAAAGGTTTAAAGAACTATTCATAGAACAATTTTATCTCGGAAATATCTAACATTCATTTAAGAAAATTCAAGAACCCTCGAGAGTAAGTGAAATTTGAAACGTGCGGCCGTAGTTGCTAAATTGGAATGTTATGGCTGTTCGAGAGTAAAAGTGCTTTTATAATAAATGGAGTACAGTTCAATAAAGAAGGGACTAAATTCTGCAAAATCATGATGCTTGAATATCAAACTGTTATGATACCTAACGGTAATGTTGCTAGTCGCTGCTAAATGAGAGCGACTCTGCTCTAGATAGCATTGAGTAAAGTTGTAACGTAAGGCATGTTACAAGACGACGGTGACGGTAAAGAACTTGTTCTGTATTCAAATTTAGCCAGTAACTTAATTTTTTAAAGAATATGTAATCGCATTATTTACGACACAAAGAGTTCATTTTTTGCTTTTGCATAAATTGCATAAACTTTTTGACATTATAGTATGATAACTACTTTATGTTTTAAAGGTAATCTTGAATTATATCTTTAAAGTAGCAACCGCATAAGTAATAAAAAGAGATAAAGGAGATATAGAATTATGAAATAAGTATGAATTAAGTTTTTATTTATTTTTAATATTAAATTACACCCAAAAAACTGCAGACAGAAGTGTTACTTGGTTATACAAAAATCAATGTACCAAAATTGTTTTTATCCGATATTGCAAGTCTGTATTGCTTTATTTTGTTTAGAAAATTGTGTTTATTCATGGTTTTATCTTCAGATACACCAATTTCAGGCTTCAGTGTTGAATTTGCTGAATTCACTGTAGAATTTGCTAAAATTAAAACAACAAAATATTATGAAACTTAAATGTTTATTTGTTTTATTTTTATTAGCGGACCTGGCTGACGTTGTTTTGCCTGTACGATGGGTTATTTACTATTTACTACATTCATTATCCTATAATACTATTTCCATTCCCGTACCCTTTTCCTTCCTTTTCCCGTTCCCATTCCCTTTCCTAATTTCTCCTAATATCTTCAAAAATTACGCGTAACAAACAGATATAAAGTAATAATAGAAAGGATTTACTTATCATGATATTCGTTGTGATTTTTATCATATTGGAATTCGATATGATTAGAATGACGATACACTAAAATATTTAGTTTTATCTTTTTATAACTTTGAGATAACAATCTAGTTTTAGTTACTGGATATTACTTATATATTTTAGATAACGTATTGGACATCGAAATTCTTCTACTTTATCTCTAAGCTGTTGCGTGTATTATAGTTTACGAGATACACCTTATAAAACGTTAAGTGTTTTATACATGGATTATATTACTAACTTTGAGTTTTAGGTAGATTTTCAGGCTTAAAAATCCCGGGGTTAACTTAACCCCGGAACTTCGTCCGCGTTGAATTCTATAATTTTTCAAATTTTCTTTATTTTTTGCAAAGAGCCCTAAATGCTATTGCAAGTCACTGATATCATTACTCTGTGGACTCCCCTATCGTTTATTGACCCCTCCCCCCATGGAATGCGTTTTCAGGACTGTATAATACTATATCTCTTTATGCGATTGAAATTCCTATGGAAATTTTTAAAAGAAAACATCGTCGGACGTGCTGAGTTTATGTGAAAGAATACGAGTACCTATATAGACTAAAATTTTCCAGAGACTTATAATCAGAATTATTTTATTTTTTACCTCTGTTAACACAACAATTAGGTTTAATGGCGTGATAAATTTTCAGTTCCTTGGGTATTTAATTGTACAAAAAGTTGTTTTTTTTTTTTTTTAATTTTGTTGATATGCCTAGATTACAATTTCATCTAAGCATATCAACAGAAAATCTTATTTAATTTAATTCACCTCTGCCGTAATTCCACTTTATGTTTCCTGTAACCGACTTTTTTTTTAATGAAACGAACAGTCCATTCTTTCCACCGTTGAGCCATTGAGGCTTGTATTAACTTTTACTATCGACAAATCCATCTGTAACATCACAATGATCACATATAAGGACGTTGCTAAGTCGCTTACACGCCATTTTGGTTCTCCTATACGCTCTAATACGTATAGTGTTGTACCCCTATCGATATCGACTTATCGATTGAAGTCCAAAATTGGAAATCTATTAAAACATATAAAAAAATAATCTGTGCTAATACATAAAATTGAGCTTGTTTGTTTGCTTGAACTCGCTAATCTCAGGAACTACTGGTCCGATTTAAAAAATACTTTCAATGTTAGATAGCCCATTTATCGAGGAAGGCTATAAAGCTGTATATCATCACGCTAAAATTGATTCTTTATTAACCAATTTTACGCAGACGAATTCACGGGCACAGCTAGTGTATGATTATAAATCACTACCACATTTAATAGAAATGTTAAATAATTTTTACAGACGCATACAGTTATTTCACTAGAGTTGTCATACATCAAAGTCATGTGCAATAGTTAATGTATTTTTAAAATTATGTGCTATACGTCTAAATAAAAATATAAGTTTTTTAAAATATATCAAATATCTTTACGTATTCATGGAGATGGAAGATACGAAAGGTGCCTTGTATAAGGTTTGCAAATATTGTGATTTAGTTAAGAGAGGTACGCTATGTATAAATTGGTTAAATTCTGTGCGCTTCACTAATTACCAATATAGGATTCGCTTCTTTCACAAATTATTCCCGCTCGCTATTTCGTAGAGTGGTTTTACGCTTTCCTAGTACGATTAACATCTTAGTAGAGACTTTTCCCCTTACTTAGTTTTAAATATAATGTCTGATTTATATTCAAAAATGTATAAGCTTTCTTATTTACAACTTCTCCAAAGGTTGATGCTTCTCTACCCGAATATATTAAATTTAGAAATATTGTAGAGTTTGACTGTCTTTACACATAATTTACGAACCTAAGGTTTTTCTATGATTATAACATTTTCTAATTGGTTATATACTCTTTATATAATACTAGCGGACCCAGCAGACGATGTCCTGCCCATATTTAAAATAGTCAAAGTTATTTTAACTTTTTTTCATATAGACTTTTTTAAAAGCAATTTATAAGAAAGTCATATGTATAATATTATTTTAATTTTAACGGAAGACGAATTTGAATCTTATTAAGACTTGATTCTATTACCCTAATAAAATTAATCATATTGTATTAAGTACGTTTATCACTCATTATCAGCTATATGCCATTAAAAGTTTCGTCAACATCGTTACAGCCTTTTCGGATATTGCCCGTAACGGACATACATAAATTTAAAAAAAAATAGCTTTTGTAATTATATGTATACTATTAATATACTGAGGACCCGGCAGACGTCGTCTTACCCGAAGTTTGGGACGTCTGCTATTAACTACTTAACCAATCTCCTTTATATTCTGCATTTTTTGTATTTTTAAATAATCGACTATCGAAATATCGTATTTTCCTTTATTTCTTTTCTTTTTAAACCTTCCCTAAAGGAGACTGAAATAAAACAAACAGAATTTAAATCCGTCCAGCGGTTTTCGAGCTTTAGCGACACTAACGAGCAACGCTTTGTTTTTACAATTATGTTTAAAGATATATTTTGAAATTATTAAGAAATGTATGTTGCAAAAGAGTTTCGGCTGGACCGTAGGCGCAGTGGGCAGTGACTAGGGACCTTCAAGAAAAGAGCATACTCATTTCTCAAAGGCCGGCAACGCATCTGTGATCCCCTGGTGTTGCAGTTGCCCATGGGCGTCGGTAGTCACTTAAGAGTACCGCCTGCTCGTTTGCCCCTTATTATAACAAGGGGCAAACGAAACTTAAAAAGGTTTTTTTGCACCTTTTCTTATATATAAAAGAAGGTGCAAAAAAAAACCTTTTTCAAGACATCTCGTTAGAAATAATTTTTTTCACAACTGATATCTTTAATTAATTATTATTTGGGACTATAAAATTCTCTTTGCGTCTCTAATGATTTTGTATGTACCTTTTTGGGCGTTAATCGAATAAGTTTTTTTTGCGAGGTTCAATCATGTAAAGTTCTATTTTGAAGACAATCTATGTATATATATAAAAGCGAAACATCTCCGAACTCGAAATCTCGAAAACCGAAGGACATACAAATATGAAATTTGTCAGGGAGATAGTTTATAGTTGGTATAAATCCGCTACGAACGGATTTTTCTATAGGCCAAGATTAAGGAGATCTAAAAGGTCCCTTGCAATTTTATGGAAATAAGCTAGTTTTTAATAAATTAAAAAAAAATGTTTACTTGTTCGAGATCAATCAATAGGAGATATTAAAAATTATAGGAAGTAGTGTTACGAGCTTCATTTAAATATTTTTAATGACCTCATTACTCCGACATACGTAGTTCTAAGTCGTTTCGAATTCCGATTTCTAAATCAAACGCGCATTCGTTGTGTGGCTGTTTAAACGTGCTTTTTGTTAAATTATAAACATTGTTAATAATAATTGTGAGTAGCAGTTATACTTTACATATTTTAGTGCATAAAATTATCTTGTTAACTAGTTGTTACCTGTAAATTCGTCCGCGTAAAATGAGGTGATAAACTTTAGCGTGATGATATATAGCCTAAAGCGTTCTTCGATAAATGGACTATTTAAAACTGAAAGAATTTTTCAAATCGGACCAGTAGTTCCTGAGATTTGCACGTTCAAGCAAACACACAAACAAACTTTCAGCTTTATACATATATTAGTATAGTTATATTTTAGAGCAAAAAAATCTTGTTAATATCCATAAAGAAATTGTCTCTGGTTGCTCTGTGGACATAAATACTTTTAGGGTTCCGTACCTCCAAAAGGAATTCTTATAGGATCAGTTTGGTGTCCGTCTGTCTGTATGTCAAAGCCCTTTTTCTCATGAACGAGTAAAGCTATAAAGTTGAAATTAATACCAAATTCCTCAAAGCAAAAGAAGTAAGAAAATCAACTATAAATTGATGACCGATTGCCATCTGACGTCATCCTCGGAACCCCCACGATCTCTACAACCTTACGACTAATATCACAAAGTGAAATTCATTGGTACATACTGTTTCACTCGCCTTTCAAAACACGGAGGAGATCGGATATTTGAAAAACCAATGGCAGAAATGATCAGCCTTCTATCACGCGGTTGCGTTGAAATCTGCTTAACGTAGCGATCGACTCAAATGCCGGCCACTGATTAGGTTACAACTTTCTAGAAATTATCAAAGATGTTAATTTTTTTAATATAACAAAGAGCAGATAACGCAGCGGGATTCAGCACCCAGCAGATGTTCATGTTCTGTTTCAGTGTATTGCTATTAAATGGCGTGCAAAATTTACACGAATATAGTAACAAGATAAGAAATAATTGTCAAAATAAAAGTACAGTGTCAATGATACATAAACAAGGTAGTGAAGGATTTAAACGAATACATAAAATAACATTAATTAATTATAAAATATCAAATAATATAATTTTTCTTTTCAGTAAATTCAAAAGTCAATAAGAAGGACATCTTTGATCATTTCGGCTCTTAACAACTGAAACCGATACCATTAAGGTGACCAAAATTTATTCCACCAATTGTGGCATTAACTAGCCGTCCCAAGAATGCGGTCCAAACATTTTTCGAATCAGCTTTTGTTTAGAAAATAAAATTTATTTAAAGACATCTCTCGAATTTCATACGGGAGTACAAATTACACTCACCAATAGGACTGCACCATCCGAATTTAGCTTCAGTGTTATCTTTTCTTTAACTGTGAAAGATTTATTAATAAAGACGTTGTATTCGTTTGCTTTATCCACATCCTCAGGGTCGTAAGAAACCGTTATATCATCATATCCTTTGCAGGGATAGGCATTTACGATTGGCACTGTTGTATATTCTTGCATTTCGCAGTTAACTGCTATGTACCCAATAACAAATAATAATATAACATTGATCTTCATTGTGTTGAATGGATTCTGTGTTACTCTCTCTGTAACAAAAGATAGGAAGATCATTTTAAAAGAATACATATTACTTTAATTAATTATTGCTTCTTTCTTTCCTTCATTTTAGTTACATACATTACATTTCTCAAAGGCCATCTAAGCGACTCTTCTGGTAATGAAGTTGTCTATAAAAGTCTTTCATCACTAGCAATCAGCAGAATGGTTTGTCCTTTTGGCTTTCTTCATATAACACAAAGATATAGTAAATTTTTGGATAGAGCGAGATCCAATTATGGCCGCACCCCCTTACTTGCCAAAATGTATTTAAAGGGATGAAGAGATGGAGTTGTTTCATTATAGTCTAACCGATGCGAACAATTTCGCTCGCGCGGTTTAATTAACGTCTTGTTTAGATAATTTTCATATACTCTTTTATAATTTGAAGCTTTTCTTAATTTAAAATATATATCTAATTTCTTAATATTAAATATATATTAAAATTATCGTGTCACGGGGTGCGTTGCCAAACTCCTCCGAAACGGCTCGACCGATTTTCATGAAAAGTATTTTGCTTTTTAAAAGATCACGTATCGAATACGGGACGTACAAAGATGAAATTTGGCAAGGAGGTAGTTTATAAACTCAAACTTAATATTTTTTATTTATATAGATATGTACTTATGAAAGCCATATTTATAATAATAATAATATATTTTTTCAATCATTATTTATTAATTTGGTGATAAAATTTACGATTTCATAGAAATTAAACATCAGCAAGAACGAATTTTTCGATAGGGCCAGATTAAGGAGTTTAAACAGATCTCGCAAGTTCAATTTTACGCGAAGTCGCGAGAAACAACTAGTTTTTAAATTTTTACAAGAACGCGAATAATCTAACCAAAATATTTCTGGAATAAAGACTAGTGTGTTTAGGTTTAAGGAATTTCTTTTTTTTTTCTTTACTTTTTAGTGAAATTATCCCGGCTTCGCCCCGCCTTTGTGGTTATATTTATAAGTTGAGGTAAGAATGGAGATAATTTCTCTTTTTATCCTGAATTCGTACCAACTTGGGAATCACCTAGATTTGCAAAAAAATTGCTGTAAGTTTTTTTGACACAATTTTGTAGAGAAAAATCTTTTTATTTTTATTTTATACTTCTATTGCCCACAAAGGAAAGCAATAACAATAAATAACAACTTAAAATAGTATATAGAATAAAGTGACACATTGAAACATTGTTAGAATAAAGACAAAATCTGCATTAGAAACAGTGCAAGTATGTCGAAAACATTTTAAAGATTTTGTTTTCAAATAAAAGAAATTTACAAGTGTGAAAAATTATCCGTAGGTAGTGCATTTTGTTTTTCACGTTTGTGAATTAATATAGATTTATAAGAAGTATTTATTTTTTGGATGGGTCTGGCATAATCTCAAATAGATCTAAGACCATTAAATAAAACAGACATAAAAAAAACAAAAACTAATAATTAATAATAAATCTCGTCTTCAGTGTTAATTACTACGTCAAACTAACTATGAAAAAAGCTCCGTAGAAAGCTAGCTGCATTGCCGCACTGAATCGTTAAGCTTATTATTTAATGAAACAGTAAGTTTTAGCTATAAGGGATGAAGAGATGGAGTTGTTTCATTATAGTCTAACCGATGCGAACAATTTCGCTCGCGCGGTTTAATTAACGTCTCGTTTAGATAATTTTCATATACTCTTTTATAATTTCAAGCTTTTCTTAATTTAAAATATATGTCTAATTTCTTAATATTAAATATATATTTAAATTATCGTGTCACGGGGTGCGTTGCAAAACTCCTCCGAAACGGCTCGACCGATTTTCATGAAAAGTATTTTGCTTTTTAAAAGATCACTTATCGAATACCGCGGGACGTACAAAGATGAAATTTGGCAAGGAGGTAATTTATAAACTCAAACTTAATATTTTTTATTTATATAGATATGTACTTATGAAAGCCATATTTATAATAATAATATATTTTTTCAATCATTATTTATTAGTTTGGTGATAAAATTTACGATTTCATAGAAATTAAACATCAGCTAAGAACGAATTTTTCGATAGGGCCAGATTAAGGAGTTTAAACAGATCTCGCAGGGTCAATTTTACGCGAAGTCGCGAGAAACAACTAGTTTTTAAATTTTTACAAGAACGCGAATAACCTAACAAAATATTTCTGGAATAAAGACTAGTGTGTTTAGGTTTAAGGAATTTCTTTTTTTTTTCTTTACTTTTTAGTGAAACATCCAAGTGGTAAATCAATGGGTTTTCGTCCCTTCTCGGATGATCTTTCATTTTGATGTCCGACGTGCTCCGTGTTTCGGAAGGCACTTAAAACAGTGGGACCCGATGAATATCACTTTATGATATTAGTCGTAAGGTTGTAGATTAAGTAGAATAACAATCGGTCATCTTAACTCGCCCTACAGCAACATCCTCTGCAATCGAAGCGGGATAACGCTAGGAAGAAGATATACTTCAACGATTTACTTCTATTATTATGACTAATTATTTTTTTTACTGATCCACATATCTTAATCAACAATTAAGGACTAATCATCCTTCCGATTTCGACGTCACGCAAATAAGATTAAAAATAACCATGCCTTTGAAAAAGTTGGAAAAGGATGCCCTAGCGACCAAACATTTTACATTTTTTTAGTTAACCTTGTTGTAAATTTAGTTTCATATTTTATTAAATAGTTTTATAGCCATTTAATAATTGTTTTGTAAATAATAAGATTGATACTTCAACAAGTCTTTGGTAAAGTATCAAGTATGGCCTTAACTAATGATCATTGCGTAGGAGAACGACTTTATAAAGAATAGCGTTTGCTTCGTGATTGCTTTGGTTGGCATAGCAAAGGTTAATACATATTATTCATTCAAATGCCTCTCCTAATGCGACTAGAATAGATTTATAACACCTCTTCTAATGTGACTAGAATGTAGAAATAGATGAATAACACCTCTCCTAATGTGACTAGAATAGATTTATGTAATTCACTTGTAAAGTCACTAGTAAAATACAATATGATATGTGGAAATTTATTTTTCATAATTAAAATCATTATTATTGGCGCAGGACAGAGATGAATAGAAAAAATTAGGGGAAGCTTTTGCCCAGCACCGGAACGAAATGGGTAAATTAAAAAAAATACATACATATTCAGTCAAGTATAAATATTTTCAACTGTACTATCTCGTCATTTTGGAAACACATCGGAGTTAAATTATAGGATGCCTAATATAAACATGTTTCATTATAAATTAATTATAGGTTTGTTTTTGCATTATATTTTAAAAAATCCATATAACGATATTTAACACTTTTTTTCCTCATTTTATGCCATATTTATAAATATGGAGACTTAATTGGCGTATAGACTATGTCATAAGAGATTTTTATTAACTGTTTGTCTAATAAAACAAAATATATATATTCATTTTCAAAAAACTACTTCAAATTGTCAGAACTGGAATAAATTGAAATCAGACCACACGGAGAGCTCCAGCTTTCAACAAAAAGTCACCAAAATCTCCGGCAGGACAAGGAAGAGGAGGCGCGACGATTTGGATACCTTTGCGGGGAAGTTATTGATGAGATCGGCCCAGGAAAGAGGAAGGTGTATCAAGAAGGGAGAGGCCTTTGTCCAGTAGTGGGACAGAACAGGCTAATAAAAATAATATATATATTCCTATACAATCTGAAACATAGTGAAAAAACCCTGTTTGTACTGTCAATTTTCCATCCGCCTAATCAGTTTCTATAACTATCCACCTCTACATATCGCACGCTTTATCATAAAGTGGCCTAACTAAAAAAGCAGATTTTTGGGAAATCGCAAAAAACGTTTTGTCATTTACAACTTCTTTCCGATAACTAACTCAATAAAAACTGCGTTATATCAATAAATTATATGTAATTTAGAAATAATTAACGTCAGTAATAATATTGAAATTTTATTGTTTGTTTGTCTTTTTAATTTTTACTAATATAAGGTTATAATAATATAAAGCTGAAGAGTTTGTTAATTTGTTGACTTGAACGTGCTAATCTCGGTCCGATTTGAAAAATTACTTCAGTGGTATATAGTCCAATCGAGGAAGGCTATAGGCTATAGCCTATATCATCACGTTTGTTCACCTGATTTTACGCGGACGCAGTCACGGGTAACAACATATATATACCGTTGGTTATCACGTAGGTGAATCGTCCGTTTCCTCCTTGTAATATGTAAAGAAAGCAACGAAAGGGATTGCAAAGCAATTTGATTCCCTATACATCGACTGCCTAGATAACATTTAGCTTCTTTAAACCACTTTCAGAGTTTCAGTTAACTAAGTTATCCCTAAAGTTTTATTGTTTCTCAGTTCAGTGGTTCATTTTGTTGATTAGTTGAACCAAGAGAACGGTTGTTTAGATGTTTTTGGAGTTCGTTTGGACCTTTTGTTATTACTTATATGACTGACTAGCTGTGCCCTCAACTTCGTGTAAAATTAGGTAAAAAAAATAGATTCAAGTTAACGTGATGATATATAGTTTATATATAGAGCCTTCCTCGATTAATGGGCTATCTAACAATGAATTAATTTTTCGAATCGGAGCAGTGGTTCCTGAGATTAGCGTGTTCAAACAAACAAAATCTTCAGCGTTATATATTAGTTTGGATAATAGAAATAAGTACTGGGACTCTACATATTTTATCAATTCAAATTCAAATGATATTTAACTTTATTGACTGACCCGTTGGCGCAGTGGACAGGGTGACAAACCTAAACTAAGCGTTGGGAGACACTAGTATCTTTGTTTACCTTTTGTCTCAAGACTAAATGCATAATATTAGGAATACTTTTAGGTATGTCTAATATTCCCCTTTTCCCCTCCTACTAAGCTTAAATTAAAGGCTTGTATTTGGAGTGGGTGCGACAATACGCCAACGGCGGTGGGATTTGAAATTGGGTCATGGGTAGGCAAAAGATGAAGACATTCGTTTGTACTGAGGTATTAGGTAGCGTGAGGTAGACTTAATTAAAGTAGGTATTCTTTATTTTTGTATTTTTTTTTTAATGCGCTTATTATGGGCAACGTATTTTGCCAGTGTGACCAGTGATGACGAGGGGGTTGTCATGAATCTGAGCGGTAAGTACGTATTGTTAATATTCTTTCTTTTTAAAAGCAAAAAGACAGCGGTAATGGAAGTGTACAATGTTTTTATTTTCATTATACGAAAGTCTAGTTTTCATTAATATTTCAAACGGAAAAGCTGAAGCGCTGTAAAGCACCGGACGTTTATTTCACTCCCACAATTTCAACTTTTCTCGTGACAATTTCACGGGAACATTTTTGCTCGAATATTTTTCGTAAAACGCAATGTTTTTTTTTTTTGTTTTGTTTTACAGCGATTTTCTCGGTTTCCTAAAGCGAGTAAGAGGTGTGTTGTTTAATTACAAAAGAAATGAACAGTTAAAAAACATTGTTGTAAAATCGACTCCTCGTACTACGCAAGGTATTCCCCCAGATAACGTCCGCATTTCTCACGGTATATTTCTATAATATGAAATTTATGTTGATCTGTACTGTTCATAATTAGTTTCACGAACCTATGCACGTATGTCAATTGTATTGTTACAAAATAAAATAAAATGATATAAAATAAAATAAAATTTTAGTTACATCTGCATAACTTTCTTTATTTTAAATGTTCGTAGTTTGATTTGAATAAAACACGCAAATTTCGTCCATAACATAGTTCTTTCTTAATATCCGATTTAGACCGTTTTCGATTTTAAAAGTAAATCATTTTGTATATAACGCGTTATATGGAGTCATATAAGTGCGTTATACGAGAATACTCTTATAACGTAGATCACCTCCACTCTATTATAGGATTGATTACAGTAATTAAGTATTAAATGAAGTATTATGTGATGTAAGTACCATGAACGTCTACGTGTTTTTATGTGACAAATAAGCCTGTAACAATAACGATAAAACTGATATCGCATTATTTTATTATTACCACTGGTGATAAAATTAAATGGAAGTAGATAACAATTATGACATTGCTACTCTTTGTGATTATGGGCATGATCATTTTGTGGGATATATAAAGACAGCATCTATAGACTGGTATACTGATATTTTGATGTATCACCTGATCGCATTAAAGAAAGGGAAAAATAATATTTCAATAATATTATAAAATAATATTATTTTAGTTTCTGGCTGAACCGATTTGGCTAATTGTTTTCTTGTTGTATTTGTTATTGTCAGAAGAAGGTTCTTATGAAAGAAAAAAGAACGAAAATTTCGCGGAAAATTAGAAAATTTAAGATTGCTTTGAAAACTCCGTCACCGCCGAATGCTAAAGAGAATGTCCATTATCTAGTAGTCTCCTCTAAGATAATTATTCTTCATTAAATTATATTTAAGATGGTACACAAATTATCTTGATTCCGTCAAATAATAAAGCAATTACATTAAAATGACCAAAACGCTCTTATAGACGGGTTCCGTATCTGATACAGGATAAGGTATTTGTTAAATAACTTCAAAAGTTATCGTCCGATTTTTGATCAAAATAATATTCCTAATGATTTTTAGCATGTCCTATCAACATGGAAAATTTGAAGTCTCTACGTCTAATAGTTTGGAAATGCAAGGATGGGATCACATTGCGGGTGGACAGACGGCCAGACGGATGGACGGACGAACAGACAGACGGATGGACGGATAGACGGACGGACGGACAGAGCACTACTGTAAGGGTTTCTTGTAGAACTGGTTGCAGCATTACACCGATTTTCCCTCGTATTCATTCGCGGATTAAAGCAAAGTAGTTTAGTTTCTCATGCAAACTACCTCCTTGCCAAATTTCGTCTCTGTACGTCCTGTGGTATTCGAGATTTTCGTGATATCTCTCGCTTTTAAATATTATATAAATTTAAGTTCTATCGTTCTTCATATTCACAAAGCAAAGCCAAAAATAAAAGCACAAACAAACTAAAACAAAAGCCCAAATACAACTAACAACTATAACTCAGTGTTACACGCATCAGTTCCCGCTCGACAGGCGGATGTGCGAGAGTAAAGGTCAGTGGCCACCATTCGTAGCGGCAAATATAAACAAAAGAATTTTGTGAGATTATTATTTTAGTATATTATTTCTTATTTAATGACTTATGACGTAACGGAAATCACAAGAAAATGGAAACGCAGGTCAATAAACTTCCACATTGTACCAGCATAGTCGTCAAATATATAAAGAAGCATTGATAAAAAATATTATAATTTGCCAAATATAGTTTGTTGTATGCTCAAAATTAATTGTTTAATAAAGCTCCACAACTAACAATGAAACAACCGCGAAGATTTAACAAATTGTCTAAATACGTTCAACAATTATAATATAGCTTTACACGCACCAATTATTTGATAACAAATAAGCGGAAACTAATTTTATGAAATATTGACAGAAAATTCATTTGTAATTTTTAACTCCTTTTATTTTAAATTATGTGTTTATACTAGTGTAACTCGCGACTTCGCCCGCGTGAATTCAGTGATTATGTTAAATTAAAATAAAAACTATCCTTTCTCTCAAGTTGGACCAAATTACTTATAAATGCCAACTTTCCTGAATATCGGTTTATTTGGTAAGGAGTTCGCTGGGAAAATTCACAGTGATACAGATTTTTTATATATAGTTTTATTTCGTCACCATCATCGTCATATTCAGCTCTTGATAACGTACTGCTGGGCATAGGCCTCCCATTGGTTCTGCCACTCTCCCCTATCCGTTGCCAATCTCATCCAGGTAGAACTTTGATGTGTGATAAAAAAGAATTGTAAAAAGGTTTTTCGTCAAATTTTTTTTAATTACTAAGAAGGTTGCAACGTTTCAAAAAATATAACATTCAATATCCAAATAGTTCCGATTAGCTAGAAGTGCAAAACCTTTAGTGTGACTCATGTATATTATATATCACACTCTGAGAGGGATATAGCGTGCAGATCTGCGTAATAAGCCACTGAATGAAATAGTTTTATTCTCCAAACTTGCTAAATAAGGTCGCCAAGAAGAAGAACTAACAAGAAATGTGCAACAATTAATGTTACAGAAACTTGTCGAAAGAAATATAAATATTAAACATTACTTCTATTCATGCATCATTTGTGTCTGAGTGAAGTTGCGTGGTCGTTAAAATGGCAAGTCGAGTACGGACAAACTTGCGAATTTGACTAATAAGTCTCGCAACTTGCAAGTTGGCAAACTCTGTCAGTTCGCTGCAAATTAGATTAATGACGCAAACAGGCTAGTTTGACGGCATCTGACGCGGTCTGACACTACCAATAATAGACGTTTGGAGCATAGGTGTTGTTAGTGTTTAGTAGTACCTGTACCGAGTTATGCAGCTGACAGTTGTACTAGTCAAGTATTGTAATGCGATTTGATGCAAGTTGTTCGAGTTGGTTACCCCGACTTGGTGTGTACCTGTTTACCTCGTTATGTCAAATGTGTATTGTAATTCGTACAACTATGTATATGGAAATTTAGAGCAGGATAGAAACTAGAAAACGATAGCGAAATTGCAAATGGTTTCAAATTCTGATTTCTCGCAGACAATTTGTGTATAAAAGACATAAGTTGTTTATTAAACACATCTATACATACTACATAGAAAGAAAATTGAAGTGTCTGTCTGTAACGTTCACATTATTTCTACTAATTACATATTACAATAATATATTACAATAAATTTTTGACTTCCTTTTTGGTATAAATATACGATACTTATACCAAAAAGGAAGTTAAAAATGTTGACATTGTGTATATATTTGGTTGTTTCGGGTAATATCTGAAACGGCTGGACGGATTTCGACGGGACTTTCACTAGCAGATAACTGATGTTATATGGATTGACATATGCTCGGTTTTTAGGAAAATAATTTTGGTTCCGCACGGTAATATACATATATAAAGAAAACCAGCATATGGGTCGCGGTTCAAGACGTTTATGTCTTAGTCTGAGCATCGTTATAATAACCGGTAATGACGGTCAAAATGAAATTCCGATAATTTCCCGCCATTAGACGAGGAAGGGCAGAGCGTTCAATCAGCGCGGACAGCGCGGCCTCATTAGAACGAGGGTCCTCGGCCGTGGGCCGGAGACACCACCTTGTTAGCACTATGTCGGCGATGGCTGCGGTGTGACCAACTGTACCTACCACCAGGCATAAACGGAACTGCTTCGGTAGATCGGGATCCTTACAAATGTTCACATTTAAAAAGCATCTTGTTTCAATTATGATCTGAAATAAGGATCCGAAATTTAATGAAAGAAAGGTTGATAAGTAGTACAACTGTCCAACTGACGAGAACCACCGGCTGAAGTTAGTAAGTATTACTTTACTAAGATGTATGGGAAGTACAGTTAACTAAATTATTATAAAATAAAGATCGACTAGTATAATGATATCCATTGAAAATGTGATTTTTTCGTTCAATCACACGTTGTCGGTAAAATTAATAGGTCAAGCTAATACTCATATAATCGGCGAAAAGCAAAATAACTCTAACTATGCGCGATTTTTCAATCGGTCACGCGCTCGTCGACACAAATGTAAGTCAAGTAAACGCTATCGGCCCAGTTCTCGATCCACATCAGCGATCTCCATCAGTGGTAACTAGAGGGCAGGTCTAGTGCTCCCCCCCTCCCAGCGCGCCTCCGGCTTTTGCAAGTTTTGAGGACGATTACGTGACTAAGCGACACTTCTTCCGCCGCAAATTAAACGAGTTCCTAAATTGCAGTCGCGCTCCGGTTTGCCAAACTCTGTAATTAGTTGAGTTATTTTGATTACGTTTCATTTTGTGATCGCAGGTGCTTCGGGTGAGTTGGAAAGTTCGTTCGATCGATAGTTTCGGGTTGTATATCTACTAAAAATTCATAATTGTAAACCAACGGGAGAGACTAACTGCCACTGTGACTACATTAACAGAGTTTCTTCTATTAAATATTAAGGTGAGATAAGAGGGTAAACTTCTTTCTTGGAACGAACAAATAGACTACGTTCATCAAAGAAACCGAAAGTTATTTGGATCTTCAAAACTTTGCACCATGTAGCCGCTCCTAAGCTTCTAAACATAATATAGGAGATTTCCTATATTCCATCTGCCAAATCTACTCTTGCTTACTGCATACCTATTTGGAGAGGTTCTGTAAAATCTTTATGCTGTATCTGATCTGTTAACGGTAAGGAAGCTGTATTTTGTGCTGACCATTTTAAGGCTACACAAAACTTTGAAATATGATCTGATGGTTTTAGTTAAGAGAAGAATTGAGAAAGTGGCTAAATTACATAGGATAAAAACTTAACTCGCTCGAAGTCAATTTGTAGAACAATTAACTTTTATATACAACTATACTTAATATTTACAAGCTACCAACTAGAAGTTGTAAGCAATCATTATCCAATTGGATTAAGACCCAAAATTACAATCGAACAAAATCTTTATATACATATTATGTAACTCCTATTAACTCAACATATATACACATTTAGAATTCATTTTTTTTGTGATTTGTATTTTAGGTAATGATTATTATAATTTAGCGATAAATTTCATTTATAGATATGGGAGAGCGGAGTTTCCTGACAGGCATTTTTAATAATGCTAACTAGATTGACTTCGGTTACATTTACTCCGTTCAACACCATCAAAACCTGCCAAATCACCGGGCCGCTACTACTACTACTAAAATCAATGCACTGCTAGAACCGGCGCGGCGCTGACGTGGTGGGAAGAAGGAAGAAAAGATATTCCTGCAGTTTCAGCTAGACCCGGCAAAGACGCAAATATTACAATAATAAAAATATTTTAGCGATTCCAGATTGTCATTGAAATTGCGGAGAAGCCCGCAAGACTCAACACCCCTCGCAAGGAGTGCATAAAGGAAAACTAACAGTAAGGTAGAAAACTGAGACACAAACGTGACACGTCTAGTTTTGGTCAATACAAATTTTCGGCATATTTTTTTAGGAAGAAAACCAATGGGCCCCAACTGCTTGCCTCTCCATGGGCGTCAGTAGGCACTTAGCTGCCTGCTCGTTTGCCCCTTGTAACATAATAAAAGCATTTTCATATAACTTCGTTTTTGGTGGTATGTGTGCAACAGTTTCTTTTTCAAATTTTTAAACATTAATTTTTTTTATCTTAAATTTTTCAGTGCATTAATGTTTGAAAAAATTTAAACTTGGCTTAATCAAAGAACAGCGAGTTGTATCTTTACCTTTAATAATATGATTTTTTATTTTTACTAAAAGAAATTGTACAATAAAGTATTCTATAAAAGTTACAAATGACAGGGCTTTTCTTTATACCTTACCTACCCTTGCCCATTATCTTTACTTTTCATATTTTATACTAATATATAAAGCTGAAGAGTTTGTTTGTTTATTTGCTTAAACGCACTAATCTTAGGAACTTTTGGTCCGATATGAAAAATACTTTCAATTATCATTCGATAGGCCATTTATCGAGGAAGGCTATATATCATCACGCTAAAAATGAATCTAATTTTTTTACATAAAATTTAAGCGGACGCAGTCACGGGCACGGCTAATAATATATAAAGCTAAAGAATTTGTTTGTTTGTTTGTATACTTGAACGCGAAAGTTGTTTCAGGGTCGCGTTTTAATAATTCGCTAAATTTAGTTTGATTAAATTTAACAATTTACCTTATTAAAGTTATTGATTTTATTATGACATTTTAGATCCTGTGTATACAGTATCAAGATTTGGCAAGCCTGTGTTGGAAGTCGGTGGTCATCGTTACAATATGAAATCAGCTACCAGAAAAACTGGGCCTAAAAGTACTTGGATGTGCGTGAAGGAGCGCTCAGCGTCGTGTCGTGCGAAGATTATTACCGTTGAGGGAATTATTGTTTACGATGATAGAAATCATAGTCATTGATTTTGTTCAAGATTCATTACTCATGTATAGTGTGTTCAGTCTAAAAATGCACGCCTCTTCAAACGGCTAAATCGATCGTGAGATTAGTTGAACTTGCAGTGCCTTGAGTTTGAGTTTACAATAAAATCGCTGCTCAGGCACAAGCAAGCGTTGCAATTAATATTTCCTTTCACACTTTTAAAGTAATGGTCTGGCATTTGAAAGATGGGCGGGTGTTTTCAGAGTGAACGCACTTTACTTAATGTAGAGCCACTCACTACTGACAAACAGACTACTTGTAGAAAGACACGCCAAGGTGAGGGAAAGTGTTTAGCGAGGGATGATTTGGCAGGGTCGAAAGTCGATATACTTAAACGGCACAAAAGAAAGATCTTCAATTTGGGACTGACACTAGTCGTGACATTGTAGAGATTGTGGAGGTTTCGGGGATGACGTCAGAAGTCCGTCGGTTATCTTAACTCCCCCACAGCCTCATCCTTTGCATTTTAAGCGGACCCTGGTACAAACTGAGCCAGGATAACGAAAATAGATAAGAAGATATAGGAAGAACAGCTTCGGTATTTCCGAACCGATACGACTTAGGGACTTCAAGAAAAGAGCATACTCTTTCCTCAAAGGCCGGCAACGCATCTGCGAGCCTTCGGCTGTTGTCCATGGGCGTCGGTAGTTACTTATGTGAATGCCGCCTGCCCGTTTGCCCCTTGTTATGTATACAAAAAAAGGACATAATGAACTTATAATTAAGAATCTACTCTTGGACATTTACCACAGGAGACCTTTTGAAATCAATTACTTAACTGAGTAATTGATTGACTGGTTTCTATATATCAAATATATTTTGTTTTAGGCTTAATTTAGTTCTTAATTTTTTTTGTCATGTTCTGCAATGCTTTTATATATGCTGGACTATATGACACATGGACGTCCATTCCTAAGGTAGACAACTTAATGCATGTGTTATAGGTAACAGACGCCTGTTATACACAAATATATTTTTAGAAATATACAAATACATACATATAGATAATATACTCAAAAAGCTGATTTTTGGGATACTGCAAGAAACATTTTGTCATTTACGACTTATTCCGCCTATAATTCTATAAAATCGGCATTATTGAAACAAATTATATATTTTAAAAATAGTTAAGGTTAAGTTTAACTAAAAACTTATTTTAGTTAAAAAAAAAAAACAAAAATATCTGTATCTCAGTGTTAAAAGGAGATATCGAAATAACTCTAAGATTGGCTGATATTAATTTTATCGTTTCCCTTACAACTAATATTGAGAACTTGAGCTCTCAAGACCTTTAAAGACTACAACAGTATTAAAACCATTCTATAAAGAAGTACATACTTTTTTTTCAAACGTAAAGGATTTGAATTTGTATACTTTATATTTTAAAAAATCACTAAAATATACTCAAGTTTCCGCAATAACTAATCTTGAGATTTTTTTTTTGTGTCGTTACTGCGGTTGGCCCTATTGGCCCTGACAGCGTCACCGGTAGTTGGGGGGGGAGACAGAGGGGTCTCTCCCGGAAAGGGACCTTTTTTTTACAGGACCTCGTCGAACGCAGGGAAGACTGAAAGTCTCCCTAAGTCGACCCCCACCTTGGGGGTCTTACTTCGTGGATCTCGACGCCACAGGGGTGTCCCTGCTAAGTACGGGACCGACCGGAATTATAAATGATTAACTTAATTATTTTAAAAGTTGATAGATCTAAGGGTTTCAATTAAAAGTTGGGAAACTCTTATACTTTTATTTTGTAACTTAAACTTTATGTAACTCAAGCTTTAACGAAAAACAGTTATAAAGTACCAAAACGTTAGATTTTTATTTTTTTTTTTTTTTATAAGGATTCTCCTTTCAAAACTAAATAGAAATATTTGTGGGAAGGGACATCAAAAGTTATTTCTAGTACTCTTTAAAAAGATACACTAGACTCCATATCGTGAGATCATTCTATACTAGCTGTGTCCGCGAATTCGTCCGCGTAAAATTAGATAAATGTATATGTGTATGTAGTATATATAATATGAGTTTATTTAAGTAGTATATGTATAGCATCTTAATGTTATATACTATTTATAAAATATATGTATTTTTTTATTTATGCAGTTTATATGTTTATTTTTTACTCACACTCTAAGGTAGCTGGAAGAGATCTCTTTAAGAGATAAGTCTACCTTTGCAAACATATAAGTTCCACTTACTTTATAATTTTTGTAGTGCATAAATAAATAATTTCAATTTTAATTTCCGTAAGTCGATTTCACAAAGGAATTGTGCGTTCTTCTTGGGAGTGTGTGTGTGAGTCCTAAAAATCATAGTTACTTTCACATATATTAATAAGAATTAGAAGAGCAAGATTATAAATTTAGGACGAGATTCAGGCTTCTCCTGTAAGCGCAGTGAAAATAAGTAACGCTTCATTTTAAATATCTTTGGAGTAGATATAACACCAATTTCGGTTTGTCTATGATTGGATTTCTGATAGAGATCGAGAGGCATATAAAAGCAAAAGTTTAAAAAGCTATTTTACTTGTCTGTATTTTACAATCAATTTTGCATTTTCGTGTATCGATAACGTCAAATTGGCAACATAAATAACAACACTATGACATTTTCGTTTATATTAACTTTAATAAAGATAGTAAAGATTTTTGTATATTATTTATAAATAAGAAACATTAATTTTATTATAAACTCATTCTTAAAACTACCAAATTACATAAGAGCGATGCATTAACTAAATACACATAGAATTAAAAAAAATTGCAACCTCTAAATAGAAACTTAAACCGGAGATTTTGCCTTTATCTACTACCTAGAGTTATCCCGGTTAAGTACCAGGGTCCATTAAGATTGCAGAGGATGTGGCTGTGGGGCGGGTTAAAATGACCGATTGCCATCTGACGTCATCCTCGGAACCCCCACGGTCTCTACAACCTTACGACTAATATCACAAAGTGACCCGGGTGATAGATGGGTGACCCATTCTAGCACTGGTTTATATTTAATATCCGACCTTCTCCGTGTTTCGGAAGGCACATAAAACAGTGGGACCCGATTAATGTCACTTTGTGATATTAGTCGTAAGGTTGTAGAAATCGTGGGCGTTCCGAGGATGGCGTCAGATGGCAATCGGTTATCTTAACTCGCCCCACAGCCACATCTTCTACAACCTAAGCGGACCCTGGTGTTTAACCGGGATAACGCTAGGAAGAAGAAGAAGAAAGCAAAGAAGTACGTGTTTAAAGTTTAAAATCAAATCATCATTTATTTGTTAATACAAAATATTACAGATGTGAACTAATAAACAATTAGATGATTTCTACGTAAAGTGTCGTAAACCGTTATTGAAATAGAAATATTTTTATTTGTGTCAAGCATGGTGTACATTTAAAGGTGTGACAATTTTAAATAAAGTTCAAACATGCTTTCTTACAATTGTCAGCGTGTAAATGTTTTCTTCTCCTTCAATGGTAATTTAATCTAAAAATCTAAATACTACTATAATATTTCGAATCATTTTTTTTTATATTATTAAAAAGAATATTAGAAATACTTTTTAGGTATGTCTAATATTCCCTTTTTCCCCTCCTACTAAGCTTAAATTAAAAGTGGATCTGATCAGTTATCGCACAGATAAAAAAGAAGATCCACCCCCTGGACTTAAATTAGTAAGAATATAAAAGAAGTCTTAAAATCCTATTTTTTAAATAATTTAAATTAGTTTATAATGTAACTTTAATACCTTGCTCTATTCTACCTAGTATTTAAATGATATTATTAACTTCTGTACGTATTTACTTCAAATTTTATCTATAATTTAAGCTTATCGCAATTTACTAGCATTAAGGATAAACTTTTGTAGTTTTTGTAATGCTCTTATTTATTGTTAAAAGTGTATTTTATGTTGATAAATAAACATAAAAAAGTAACTTTTGACGATTTAACTAATTCTAAATATATTTGATTGAAAATAAGAAATCTATTCGAATATGACATCGGCGGGTAATAACACGCTTAGTATGTTAGCAGCCTTCGTTATTTGTGTTGACGCGTAATTGTGATTTCAGTTGAAGATCTGTTGAACCATCTTTCAGTATGCTTTAAATTGTAATTGATGTTACTTGGAGTAGAAGTAGACGTCTCAAGTAGTTTCTTTATTTACAGTACATTTATAATAAACAAATAAATATATACAGGACTATATGACACACGGACGTCTGCTCCTAAGGTAGACAACTTAATGCCTGTGTTATAGGTATAAAGGTTTTAATAATTATGTACATAATATGTTAGTATAAATTTATTACATCTAAATAACTGTTTCGAATATTTAGCTTTTTAATAAGGCTTAAAGAAATTAAATTTATGTCTCTTTAATAGTTATTTACAATATTTTTATAAACAAAATCAAATCGGGCTGAAGGAAGGAAAGTAACTAAATCAAAAATATCTGTTCTATCTGTATTTGTTTGGGGTATTCTCCAAAATGGCTAGAGCGAATTTGGCAGGACTATCACAGATAGAGGCAGATATCTGATTTTATATGGATAAACATATTTTAACTCTAACGAAAAAAATTGAAATCGCACTCAAAAACTAAACAAAATTGGAGGACATAGTGATTAGTGCCATCAGTAATAGTGTCACTAGTCACCACTCACCACCATAAATATTCATTAGGTGCGATTTTTTTTTAATAATACTAACGTTACGTTTCTTTTTCGATAAACTGTATATTTTGTCCATTACCTTATAATAAGAACGAAATTTTGTATAAGTTAATGTACACAAAAAATAATCGTTTTTAAAATTAAACCTTGACTTTAAACTATATACCTATATTTATTAAATTGGAGTTGACACCAAAGACAATGATGTAATGTAAGTCTATCAACCTTTGCCATTAGAGTGATTTTTAGTTCACGAAATGGCTCCATTTTGATAAAGTGAGAGTAGAGCACATCCTGTGGGGCGTGCAATATTATTTTAGTACTATTAGCTGTAATTTTGTGGGTTGACCCATTTTATAAATATGTACATCATCTGTAAAGACATTGGGGCTTGATGCAAGTTATTTCTATGGATTTTACAGTTGATACACAATAATATGCATGTTGGCATAATGAGATTTACTATTGTGGTAAACAAATCGAATGCCAATATAATCTATATAAATAAAAATGAATTTTCAAAATGCACGTAAGCGCATACTTCTTTGAACGACTGTACATTGAAAAATTCTGCTTCGGTTGAGTTTATTAGTATTAGAATAAGGTTTGCATATTTAAAAATGTCTGTTCGTCTGTCAGTTGCGGATAATTTTCGAAAAAATTGGGAAAGGGTAAATGAGAATGGCATAGGGAATGAAACGATGTTTAATTTATATGAAGTTTTTAATTTTCCATGCAAATATACATCTCCGTGTATTTCTATGTTCCGTAAATAAACACATTGAAGGAATAAAATTCTGTTAATTCGCTAATAACTTTAGGCACGTGTCACACAATGGAGAGGAACGCCTTTGCGTCCATTGCACAATTTTATTCTGACGTGTTCACTAGACGTGACAGCATTGCCGCCACTTCACGCCGATCTCATGTGAGAAAGAGGTACTTGTACCCGGACGCGCCGGCCCAATTCAGCTACAAGCATGGCGCTACCTCTAATTAAACCTGTGCCAATGTTATACACAACTTCTCCGCAAAGTCATTCAAATCATCGCGACACCTTTTACTCTGCTTGCCAGGTCATCGGCGGCCCCTGGTGGGCGTCAACCAAACCTTTGCGAGTCCATACGTGCCACATGCAAAGCCCATTCCCAATTCAGATTTGCCACAGATAAAATTAATTTTGAAAAGTTCTACTTGAATAAAAAATATTTTTTTTATTTTTACTGGCTCGTTGGCCTGGGCAGTGATCCTGTCTTCTGGTTCCGGGGTCGTGGGTTCGATTCCCACCTTGAGTCTGGGTGTATTATCCATATGTATGTATTGAAATATTTCCAAAAAAATATATTTGTGTATAACAGGCGGCTGTTACCTATAACACAGGCATTAAGCTGTCTACCATAGGAACAGACGTCCGTGTGTCATATAGTCCTATATATTTATTTATTTGAATTAGCAGCATCCAAAAGTTTTCAGATACAGTGTTTGAGAATTACTGATCTAGTGTTGTACATTTGGATGACGATATTTTAAGAAATGATTTACACTCCAGTCAAAATATTGACTTTGCGTCATAATTTAATTTTGAAAAATGTGCCCGAAGCGTTAAAAACATTCTCTTGCTGGCATTGAACACTTTAGTCGAAAACCAAATGAGAGATCATTAATCTTCCCAATTTGTTTATTGTCGGTTTGTTGGTTTAGGATGAGGAGGTGTCGAATAACGGAAGACGAGTAACCGAATTTGGGACATGTTTTTTTTGTACTAAAGTTCTTAGCGATTGCGGCTACAGACTTTTGCTAATTAAAATCAATTGTTCTCTTTTAAATATTCTTCATTTAAGAGCACATTTTTTTATCGTTTAAAGTATTGAGATGTAATTTAGTATTCTTGCATTAGAGATCTATTTAGAAAAAATATATACCATAAAGACATAATAAACGAATATAATGAAGAAAAAGGGGTCTAAATATGATCCCTTGATAAATCCTTAATATTTGTTATGGCTAAATTTTTTTAAAAACAAAACTGGAACAATAAGAAAAAACTGCAATTTTGCTGCAACTTCAATTTTGGTTAAATAATTAAAATTAGATCTTTATTCTACATAGACTTTCAAGTCGAAACAGTCAAAGGCTTCCAAAGATTCAAATAAGGCTTTATGGTTTTCAGGTCAAATTGTCTTTAATTCCTACAAAATAGAGTGTTCTAATGCTGTAACAGTCATCTTTTAGGCCATTGGCTAAATTTTTGCCGATTTTAACAGATTTCTCTTAATGTCAGTTAGCATTTAAAAACAATCTATTTGTGATTATAGTTGAAATTGAAATTAATGAAAGACTAAAATTTTAATTGATAGAATCAGACAGAGGATCTCCTCTCATTGCTTAGAATGTTTGAAGGTAGCGCTAATGTTGTGAGGGTGCCTGGGATATAAATTGTTTGCTGTGTTTTTACTAATCACTTTACGAATAAGCTTTGTAGATTCTGTCTCCTGATGATGCTTCGGTGTCGAAGCGAAACGTGCGTTGAGGCACAACGGAAAGTCAGTGTAGTGCTGTGTTTTGATGGCAGATTCGGTGGTGTAGCTTTCGGATTGCAGCATTACTCCGATTTTCCCTCGTATTCATTCGCCGATTAAAGCAAAGTAGTTTAGTTTCTCATGCACGACTAAAATTTTGTTCCTCACCTCACTAAGGTAAAATTATCAATTTTGTAAAAATCATTGTGTCATAGTATAAGTAATAAACTAATAACAATATGAAAAACTCTTTTATCATCCAAATTTGGTTATTATGCTAAAGCAACCAGTTCATTAAGTATGCAAAATCAATTAGAACAGATATAATCTGTCCTAATGTTAATTTATTGGCTACGAGTATATTATAATTCACCGGCTAGTCTCTTTTATGTTAATACTTTGATTTAATCTTAATATTCGTATAAGTATGGCAAATGTGTTAAAAATGGTGAAAAGCGATTTATTAAAGATTTTAACTAATAGCGATCGATTGTCTGATTTCGTGTGATATTACATATTTATTGCTAGAAATTTTCTGTATCCGTTCCGACTTGGTTGTAGGTCGTGGGAATATTCCAGACCCGTGAAATGTTACAACATTCTTCCACAGTGTATTTTTAAAACACTTTATTAGAAAATCAACGAATTTACTAAACAATTGTTTCGATCAATACTAATGCGTTAATATTCCTTCTTCCTCCTGCAGTCTGACAAGGAAAATAAACCAAGGAATCAAGAAAAAAATAACAATAAAAGAGTATTAACTCATAGCTCCGTAGACTCAGGTTTATCTTTGTATAAAGGTGTAGTTAATGCTATAGAATGAAATAAAGAACAAATTATTATTAAACAGAAAGAAAATCGCTTTCAAGAGATACCAACTAACTAGAAGGCAAAAAGTAATTGGTACTTTCATACTGATGTGTTAAAGTCGGTACCAAACCAAATAGGTTCCCCACTAAACAGATAGCACCGACTTCCTCGAACCTTCTTCTGTAGAAGTACGGTTAAGAAGCATAGAAAATTAAGTTAGAGGTTGCCTCAGTCACGTGCCAAGCGCCAATTGACATGAATGTTTGCGGAACGCCGTATGTTTATTTATTCATGTTATTAGTATGGGTTCGCGCTCACTTGTTTTCGAGTGGATAAGTATGTTTGTACGAGAGCTTGTTACGCGTAATGGTTATGGGTCATCAACTTCTATGAGTTCTTTGATAACACAGTGGCTTTTAGTTCCTACTTTTCTTGTTGGACATATCATAAAAGCGTGTTCATAAACTTTATTTCTATTTGGATTTTTATAGCTGTTCGTATACGTTTTTGGACGTATCTAGTTTTGTCGATGTTTTTAATAACTCGTGATACGTATAAAAAACAATATTTATTATTTTGACCGCTTGATAGGTGGGGTTGTAACACTGGTCTCGGTTTTCTAATATCCGACGTCCTCCGTATTTTGGAAGCCACGTAATTCAGTTGGTACCTATTTAAGTCACTATGCGATATTATTCGAGATGGTGGCGGCTCAGGGCATGGCGTTATACCACACACACCTTAACCCACCCTACATCCTCCTCCTCAATTTAATCAGACCCTGGTATTAGATTGGTATAACAAAAGATACAAGAATAAAAGTCCGTCGAAGACTTATTGGTCTTCTACGGACTATTAACTCAAGTCAAGTTTTTTTTAGCAAAATTAGTACAAGTCATAGAACTTGCGAACAAGGTGTAGGTTGATACTAGTAATAACTTATAGTACTTTGACACCTTATATAGTTCTTGACCGTAAATGGTAAGGTATAACGGTGACCCGAATTCACATAAATCTTGATATGACACCATATAGAAATACTGTATCAAAAAAGGATCCGTTCACGTGAACAGCTTTTTATATGATTTTAAATAGCAATAAGGTTCTAACTAGACGCGTTCACCTTATGGTTGTACGCTTAGGCTCCTACCTCACCTAGACGCCATGGCGACGTCGCCGGCTACGTAGCAATCGATATCTGCGGTTGCCAAATGAGTAGCCAGTAATAATCGTGGCTACGCTTCCAATCTGGCGACGGCCAAACCGTCGCTAAGTGAGTTACCTGTCCTAAATTTAAATATGAATTGTTTGGATACGTAACTGGTCATGTCGACATGGCATCTCGGTGACGTAGGCATCTATAACACATATTTCTTAAGACTAACTGTCACGTAAGACTTTGACTCATTAAAAAATAATTAATTTATTGAAGTATGAGGTTCTTAATATTTACCAAATGAGTAATTCGCTAAAGGTAAAGTGGTCTATGTCGGCTATCTATCAATAAAAGCCCAGCCGACATAATTAAGCCTTTTCAGAGATTAGACGTAACAAATAAACAGTTGAGCTAGAGTCTGTAAGTACTTGGTAGGTCATAATATACTAGTACTCCCAAATTTTGTGTGTACTAGTATATTATGACCTAATCTTATAGTTTAATGTAGACATTCGCGTGTACATCGTCCAGCATTGGCCGAGTCCTGAGTTAAAGAGCAGCCTCGCGAGGCAGCCTCGGTAGGCAAATTCTTCGGTCAGTCAAAACGTGCATATGTATACTTAAATTATATGTGTATCAGTCGAATGTTAGAAAATAAATTACTTCTATTTTGACATCTAAAATTAAACTGATAGCGATAAGTTTCCTTTAATTTCCTGTCTGGGCCGTTTCTATCACAAATTTCGATGAATGAAATTTAATGGGAAATTATTGAAAGATATTTAATTATAACTTGATAGTGAGACTTGGTCTTTCACCAACTTCTATAGTATTCTTTGCGATTCGCAAGGAATTTCCTGCCTTGCCCTACATATCTATGGAAACAGTTGCAATCCGATGTTTCCAAAACGAACCGACTTAGGGACTTTAAATACAGCATACCTTTTCCTCAAAGACCGGCAAAGGATCTGCGAGCCTTAAGATTGTGCAGTCCATCAATGGGCGTCAGTAGCTATCAGGTGAACCACCGTACCGTTTGCACCTTGTATATCTTTAAAATAGGCTTAATTTAAAACGCTTATACTACACGAGTAAAGTTGATCTGTGCTCATTAGTTTAAAGAAAAAAAAGCGCTTTTTGAGCTTTACGTGATGACGTACGTAACGTACCTTCTCGCCTTTCCTGAAAAGGAAAATTCATTAAGTCAAATGTCTAAGTACATCCTTCTTCTGCTTCCTAGCGTTATCCCAGTTAAATACCAGGGTCCGCTTAGATTGTAGAGGGTTCACCTATCTATCACCCGGCCGCGGTAAGGACTGCTTAACCAAGCGATCTACTCAAATTGTCTTAGATCCTTTATGTATATATTAATGACATATTAGAGTTACTTTACTGTAATTAAAACTAAAACAAAGCGATTCATCGTATATCTCTCTTTCTGTTAACTGTTTACAATTTCATCCTTTGTCATTTTCTTAAAAAGAACCCAAACGCTCAGTTCAGCAAATAAGTTAGTAGATTAGGTGGTACCCTGCGATTTTAAAATACGTATCTACACTTATCCATATCCTCTGGGATACTGAAGAAGACAGGAACTAAAACAAAGTACAAGATAGACCAGCCGGTGAATAAGTAAGGAATCTCTTAGTACCTATCGCAAGTTCCCATCACTTAACGACATTCGAGCTAGAGCAAGTATCGGGTTTCAAATGCTTTTTATTCAAGGCGAATAAAAAGTATGACAAACAATATCCAACGTACTCTATCTTACAGAGGCTTACCTTTAAGAGGAATTATTTTTGTCTATGGAAAATTTATATCTACTTCATATTTCTCAGTAAATTGCTTAATACTAAGTCCACTGTTTTCATTATAAAATAATGCAAATAAGTAAGTGTATCTCACATTTTACTTAAATCTTGTTTAGAGTTCCGTAGTCCTATATGGAGTCCTTATAGTATCTGTTCGTCTGTCCGATGATGTCTAACTTCTACAATTATAAACAAAAATGCAAGAAATTTTGGGCAGTTATGTATTGCGTTTATGTAGAATTTATAATTGGCATTATAAAATAATAATAATTTCACTTCGGAGTGGCTGCCAGTGTGAAGACGGAATAAAGTTTTTTTTTCATTCAACCTCATCGTGTGTAGTATTATTGAATAAGTTTTTTAAAATAAGAGCAAGGTTTTGTAAGCAACTTTTTTTTAATGCTACCATTTTCGACTTGGGCTTCAAACGGCACGGTGATCCCCTTCCTAACATTTACAAACTATTAGACGTAGAGACATTAAATTTTCCATGTAAATAGGACATACTAAAACGTCGTAAAATCTGATACGTAACTCGATCATCATCTATATAAGTGTGCCTCGACTGACTCTGGGCAACTTTATTATCATTAAGGTATTGGTGCTTAATGTTCAATTTAATATTATATTTTTGTTATTTACTTCGTACTACGCAAATCAAATCGATTCTCTTTAAGTTCGTCATTGCAATTTGCAGAATCTTATACAAATATTTTTATCCAACTTCGATTTTGACTCCGAGGGGTTGTTGAGGTGTATTAATTTAAATCCAGCAATTGTTCAAGTTAGTGAAATTTATGTCGTTAGTCAATCAATAGGTAATCTAAGTTAGGTGTTACTTGCAAGTTTTCAATAGGCGGGCGGTTATCAATATCCGAGCTGTTACCGACAGGGGGGCGGATCGAAGTGATTAATGGTGCCGCGTCAAGTTCACTCGCTACGACAAATGACCCGAGTGAAAGTGCAATTAAATATAAACTTTCCCTCTCACTTTTTGAAAGCTAAGGTAATGCCAACAAATGCTCTCTAAAACTGGGTTGAAAATGCCTCCTTGAGGGAGGCGAATTTCTTAGCATTCCGTGAATTCACCACGCAGATGCTGCAGTAGTCGCGTTGCAGAAAAAGGGACTTACGACCCAAGTGTAAGTTTGAGATCTCCTTAATATGCTTACTAAGGTTTTTATTATGATTGGTATGATTCTACAAATTCTTTGTAATAGAAAACTTGTAGTAGTTTATGATAAGCCATGATTACATTATTATATAGAATTTAATAATATTAAATACTAATTCATATAACATAAGATTAGTTACTTAGCCTTTGGGCTTTGTATTTCGTTGCTTCTCATGATTTCCACAAAGCGCTTGATTGTATCAATTATATACTGTTTCAAGTAATAACGTTTCCCAAATCAAAGGCCTGTCAAAAGTTGCCGATAGTAATTATTGTTACATGAAACCTAATTATTCTGTGAAGTTTCTTTCGAAATTTTATATTGTTAGGTTGGAACAATCGAAAATGTTCAAAACTTTTTTCCAACATTAGACCAACATACTTTTGAAGCTTTTGTTATTATATCTGTTTCTTTATGCTATTATGATCTTTTAGTTTTCTTTCAAATTAAACCTTTTGTACGTTTCTCTTGGGAGATGAGAACTTTCATAGAGTAGTTAAATATATTTTTTGTTAGCGGTTGGACTGAAATCCGGAAGATGCCAGGTTAATAATTCTTGAAAAAACCAGCTTCAAATTGTCAGAACGAGACCAAATTGAAATGGGACCATACGGGAAGCACCAGCTTTCAAATAAAAAAAAAATCTTCAAAATCGGTTCCCCTAATCGACAATTCGAATATAACAAACAAAAAAAATACTGTCGTATTGAGAACCTCCTCTATTTTTTTGGAAGTCGATTGAAAAATACTTTTTATTTTAAAACATAAACTGATATACGACTCAAAGTAAATTTAAAACACGACATAAAATTAAAAGTCCTGCAATTAAAAGGATTGTTTTTAATTTAATTTAGTTGTTTAGACAAAATGTCTAATGCGAGATATCCACGTTACGGTCTACCGGAGAGGTCAATCTGCGTAGACATACCTGTACCGGTAGACCGGAGTGTGTGTGGGACAACATTTGAAACTGGGCGACCGGTGCAAAATCGAATATCAATTGTCAGTATATTTCCTATGGTATCCCGGAACGTCCCCATACACGTTACCAGCGCGGCGTGCCGTCGGACTGCACGGGCAGACCTGCAAAAAAATTCGTTCTAGCGTGAAAGCTACTGTGGCTGCTCCGGGAAGGAGTTTTCTGCAGGCTACAATTGCAAACATATAGTAATTTCTAAATAGACGAACCGTAAAACAAAAGTGGGTCCGCGCTTGTGATTATTTTAAAACTGTGCTTGATATAGAGAATATGCAAAATAAAATCTACCCGAAAAACTATACATAAATATTTCCAACTTGGAATATATATTAATTTTTTTTAGGATGTATATAGTCAAGTTATAAACAAGACAGTATGTTTTGTCGGCTTTAAAGAACAACACGACCTCTTTGCATGTTAATTTATCCCAAAAATACACTTTAGTCAATCTGAAAACACTGTTCAACCAATTTCGATAAAATGCAATCGGGTTTACTTTTGAAGTATAATTTCGCAAACAAAAAAACCCATAATTACCGAAACATTCGCCTAACATACATACAAAAAAACACAGTTAAATTGACGTTCTCCTCCTTTCTTGAAGTATGTCTAAAATAGCCAATCATAACCCAAGATAAAATTCACAATGAAAAAAATAATAATTAAAAGAAATGAATTGCGGTAACGACTTTCTAAATTGGTTCAAATGGTTAAAAGTCAACACTATGTGTATGTATAGTGAACGAAATCGCAGATTATCGCTCGTAGTATATAAATATAGAAATATGTAGTTAACTTTATTTTATCAATGTCCCCCAATAACAGTATTTGCCTGTTCGAGTTACCGTTTGTACAATCACTGTAGTTCGTTGGATGTTCTTTGAAGCCTAGATAAGCATTGACTTTGACTGCGAATCAGATTGCCTCGGAGACAGTTTGTCGGCTAAACTTCTATGATAACATCAACCTTTCCGAACTTCCCTGATAACTAACTTTCCGTCATTGTATTTTGACAAAGCGTACTACAGAAAAGTGTCTACTTACAGGTCAGTGTATCGTTTTACAATATACGCTGTTGCATGAGAAACTAAATTACTTTGCTTTAATCCGCGAATGAAACGATTCGATTCATTCGCGGATTAAAGCAAAGTAACGCCTGATTCTTTTAATTATATACGCTCTTGTCAGCATTTTTTTTCGCGATAACACATTAAACAATAGTTTCATGTTAGTAATCGAAGTTGGTATGAGGAACTAGCATCCAAAAGCTATGAGATCGTTTGGGTACGCAAATTCTGAACGCTAAACAAACCAAATTAACTCTTGTATTTATTACCCCGAAAGGCGGGTCAAAGGAGGGTTATGATTTTGACAGGCTATGTATGTATGTTCATTTGTTTCCTCGTAGCTTCTCATTTACTTATTAGGACTGGACAAATGAGATATCGTTAGAAGCGTCTTGATTGTTGCTTATAGTATAATATGCCGTGTTTAGTATCGTATATACGTATACGTACGTATATATACACATATATATGCAAAAGTTAGTTCGACTACATTTGACAATGAATAATATAATAAAAAAATTACAATTATACAATTATTATATTATATACCTCTGTTGGCACATAAAACAACTATCTATTCGATTTTTTCATCTCCTGGTAATAAGTATGTAAGTAGGAAAGAGACGGTTACCCGCCAACGCACGTTTAAATATGATGGGATATTTTAGTGCCTGTTGGTTATGGTTTATAAGTTAGTATATAAGCTACGTTTAAAAATTCTTTGTAAAAATACATAAAAAAGTACCTTTTAACGCATAGAAATAAATAAATATGCTACCAGCAAAACGCTTGTAAACTTACGAAAAAAGTACCAATCATCGCATAGAAATGAATAAAAATGCCAACAACAAAACGCTTTTTTGTCAACATACATATAATACTTTATAAGTACGTTTACAAAGAAGCGTTTCGCCAAAAAATTGGTTTGCCATGCTAAGATCTAATGTCATTTGCACGTCAATTAGTTAAAAGGCTAATTGTAGCTTGTTATGCAATACGTTAATTTCCAACAATAGCCCTTAGCAAGTTTTTTTTTTAAATAGGAACTGTCATCCAAAATGGTAAAGCACTTTCGTGGTCGACTGTACCTATCATCGCATAGAAAAGAAAAAATATCCTATCAACAAAATGCTTCTTTGTCAACTTACATAAAAGATACCTATCATAGCACAGAAATAAATAAAAATCCTACCAGCAAAACAGTTCTTTGTGCATAAAAGTACCTATCATCGCATAAACATTATTCTAAAAAATACTACGAACCATAATTCCATCAAAGTTAACAACTAGTATTTTAAATGCATCTACACAAAGGACTACTTAGTATTATTTACAATATATGTAATACCAAGAATTCCTTAAAGTATGACTAAAAATTTAAATTGATGATACTCTCATACTAAATATTTTTAAATTATTATGATAATACATTTTAAGCCAGCGTCACCTTTCTGTAATTAAGCTATCAAGCTGTATCTGTTATCAATCTATTATTTTTATTTATTATTATTTTATTTATTTATTCATCAATTTACAGTAATGTACTTAAATTAAAGTTATTCGCGCCCTTAAGCCTATACGGCTTGTCTGGGCACTGCACATTCTTCACAGATATTATCTTTTTTAAAATCCCTAAGTGTTATAAAACACTACAAATTTTTATCAAAACAAAAAATAAATAATTATGTAGTTAGGTAGTCTAGAGTAAACTTAATGACCACCAAAACTACAGGCCGCTTCAAAATCATTATTATCTTTATGTATATGTCTTTTAACCCTTTTTTACATCCCTATGCCTTAGGAAGAAATAGAAAAAGTAGTTAAATAAAGACTTAAAAACGTATAGAGCCTCCAATTTTGAGGAGGTCGTGGCCTAATCAGTGGTCGGCATTTGAGTCGATCACTAAGTTAAGTTGCTCTGGCTGCAACGTCGTAAATTATAACTGATCTGAACTGAATGCATAATGTCATAAAAATAAACTAGATTAAGGAAAAAAAAAAAAAAAATTAAATTATATGTCATAGAAGATATTGCAGACATATATATATATATATATATATATATAGCTTATATAGAGGAAAGTGTGTGAATGCAAATATTTTTATAATATGCAATATTTATATACTAAATCATTAAAATGAAAAACACACACACACATACACCAATACCAAACGATTTACACCATTTTATACACACATGTATGTATATGATGAAGTCAATAGGTAATTGTGACAACGATATGTTTTATTAATTGTCAAATAGAGCAATATACCTATTATGTCGTTATTCTAAGCATGTGATATGCAAAAAAGTTTGTAAGCTAATTTGGACAAGTATAAATAAATACATATATATAATAAACAGAGACTCGAGGCGCGAATCGAACTCTTTACTTCCAGAGCAGAAATCAGTTTCACTGCCAGCTGCGCCAACGGGCCCGTCAAAGCTACACACTTACTAGTACGGCATGTCATGCTTGAGTTAAGAATGGTTGAAAATATGGAGATTAATTCCAACTTTAATATTAATTATTGGTTGGGGGTATCAACCAGAACGTATTCAAGCTGGTATATATTTAAATAAAAAAATTAGGCGCTATTTAGTGGTTGAGACGCGGCGAGGACTGAATGTAGTCTTACTGAATTGGCAGCACATTTGGTTTGGCCGTGGAATAAATACTCTGTAGAATTTCTATCTACCAACTGAATCCATCTACAACCTGCTGGAAGACATCGGCTTCGCCAGAACTATTTTTGTCTGTGAATTTTTTATTAAGAAGGTTATGATTATAGGATGCGAAACAGAGCGGATCTGGCTGAATAAGGAAGAGGTCCACTAGGGGGCAGTAGAGGTGAGCGTCCGTGGACGTTAAAGACAGATCTTACACCTACACCTAGGTCGCAAGCCTACTACTACTTTGGTTCCTTCCTCTGCATTACGATGAACTCGATACACGCACGTTCAATCACCTATAACGCAGGCATTAAATTGTCTATATTAGGAACAGACTTCATGTCATATGGTCCTGTATACATTTATTATTTATTTATATATATGATATGCACATAAACGGTAATCTTTAAACATATTTACCTCCATAGTTCCTTAAAATTATTAGTAAATAAGATTATATCATTCAAAAGTTATCTTGTAACTAGAGTTTTCAACACAATTTATAAATTAGTTAATCTTATATTTTAAGAAACTAATGTATGCGACTCTTCGCTCTTGACGTCCCTACTATGAATCATTTCTTGAATATAAACTGTATTCTATATTGATGAATAAGAATTATTAAAAAAATAAACCGGGCAAATGCGAGCCGGACTCGCGCACTAAGTGTTCCGTACCATTACGTAATATTTTACCAGATTATTTTAAGATTTCTTTTTTGTTATAACTACAAATTTAAGGTTTTCGGAATTTTTCCTATACTTGTACTCCAAAACATAGATTATATCACCAAATTTTATGATTCCACGGGAAGTACCCTAAATATTATGACTTTGAACGAAGTGGTTTCTTGTAATAGATTATTATTATTAATAATGTTATTAAAAGTCTTCTATATTGTTGTAAACAAGGTTTTAGAGACGCATTCTCACGCATGAGTACTTAAGATGCAGTTTTCCCCGTGATGTTTTACTTGATCGCAAAAGCTCTAAAGAAAGCAATATGGCTTTCTTTTATTAAAACATTTATTAATACATTTGTAAATCCGACCTCATGATGAAATTGTAATCAAGAATAATGCAATAAAGATATAACAATAATTGTTATTGTAATTAAACACATCTGAAAGTATAAAGCTGATAGGCATAGAATTGATGCGTTTGAAATGTGGTGCTGGCGCCGTACGCTACGAATACCTTGGACGGATTCGGTGGTGTAGCTTTCGGGTTGCAGCATTACACCGATTTTCTCTCGTATTCATTCGCGGATTAAAGCAAAGAAGTTTAGTTTCTCATGCATGTCATGGATTTCCGCAAAGTAACGCCTGATTCTATCAATTATTCTTTCTGTTTATTTTAAGGAATTCTACACTTAACTTTCTCATAATATATAAAGCTGAAGAGTTTGTTTGTTTGCTTGAACGCGCTTATCTCAGTAACTACGGGTCCGATTTGAAAAATTCTTTCATTCTTAGATAGCCTATTTATCGAGGAAGGCTATAGGCTATATATCATAACGCTAAAATTAAATGTATTTTTTTTGCCTAATTTTACGTTGACGAAATCGCGTGCACAGCTAGCAACTAGCAGCTTTATATACGTATAGTAAGTAATTCGGTACCTTTTCGAACTACGTAGCTTTTATTAGGAGCAGATAGGTGTCATGTAACGTTCAGTTTTGAATCACCCGACGGCTTTTATTCAGATCTTTTAACTTTTGAGTTACGGAGATAGTGATCTATAAACTGGTGATTCTTTCACACAGTATTCTCGCACCATTTAATTCAATAATTTTGGTTAATGTCTTTGATTTTTACATGTAACCCAAATTGTTTTGCTACAATTACAGATACACAAACCGAACGAAACGCGACAACAACACCAACACTAGACATGACAGCATTGCCGCCACTTCACGCCGATCTCATGTGAGAAAGAGGTAACATCTATACACTGTAAATAACTAAAATTGAATTAATTGATAAATTCAAGCGTTACTTATACTGTGATTATACTTGACATGCATTAAAAACTAAACTACTTTAAAAGTTAAAGTAGTTAAAAGTTAAATTAAAGTTGTTTAGTAGCATACAATTGTAGAGTTTGTTAACAACTCCGAAGTAAACATAATTATTTTACTAAATGCATATAATAACATACATACATGTTAAAACAGTTTTGTATGTCTTTCCGTCCGTATGTCTGTTTGTTACGGGTAATCTCCGAGACGACCGCGCCAATTCTGATGGGACATTGGCAGACAGCTTACGTTACAAGGAATAGCATATAGCTGGCTACTTTGTAAAAATAATAAAAAGGATAAGAAGCCAAGGATATAAATATTGTTCTAAAAGTAACGTTAAATAAAAAAAAAACAACTTGGATTAAAAATAAAAAGTTTTGAAGAATTATGTATTAGTTTCATCATTTACATTTTGCTTCACGCCCAGTCATAGAATATTAATATATTCCAACCTTTCGTTTCGCAAGATATATACACATTCTTAGTAAATTATCTACTGATTTAAATTTAGGTTTCATGAACTTAGCCGATTCATAAATATCGATAATCCGATGGTCTTAGGGGTGCCTCGTATTCCAAAGAGTAGATTGTGTAAGTGAAACTCGAATTATGGGCAAAGTTTGGCATATTAAAATTGTATTAGAAACTAGTAATGCAGCTGACTTCGTCTGCGTGAAATTAGTTTAAAAGAACATACTTAATATTAGCGTCATGTAGCCTATAGCCTTTCTTGATAAATGGGCTATCTAACTCTAAAAAGGTTTTTCAAATCGAACCAGCTGTTCCTGAGATTAGCGCGTTCAAACAAACAAACTCTTCAGCGTTATAAATTAAGTATAGATCACAAAAACGTGGAAAATTTAATTTTTTATTTAAGTTCGTGCTTTTTTTCATTTGGGGGCCAGATGTAATGAAATTAGTGACCCAAATAAATGTTGAAACATTTCAAGGTCTTGTTAAGAAGACATTTAATAAAGCGACATAATCCATGTCGACAAATTGACTTCAATAACTCTTAATTAAGAATTTTGCGACGGCGCAGAAAAAAGTAGACCGTTATTTTCTGTTAATTTAGTTGTAATTCAACCAAATATCATTACGAAGTAATATAATGCAGTGAAAATAAATTTATGGACACCGGAGTACGAATTGCCGAGCCAAATAGGTGTGAAGTTTACAGTCGAAAAGTTACGCTCATATAACCCAAAACAGGCGTCGTATCATGTTAAAGGCTATATAGATTACTAGTTGTTACCCGCGATTTCGTTCGCGTAAAATTCGGTGAACATTTTTAGCGTGATGATATATAGCTTATAGCGTTTCTCGATAAATGAGCTATGTAACACTCAAAGAATTTTTCAAATCGGACCAGTAGTTTCTAAGATAAGCGCGTTCAAGTAAATAAACGAACAAACAAACTCTTCAGCTTTATATATTAGTATAGATAGGTTGTCGGTAAATAATCGGTTCATTAATGTTAAGACTGCTCATTTAGTAGCTTTGTTTATTTTAATCTGTATAAAAAAAATGTTGCCAAGCACAAAATTCGAGATCGGCTCAACCAATTGGTCTCGACTAATCTCGGCGATTTTTTTTTCGTATGTTCCTTTGCTGTACACGAAAAGTTTTAATGAAGAGAAAAAATTAAAAAAAAAAACTTTAGGCAGAACGAAGTCTGTCCGTTTACTAGTTTTTAAATAAAAAAAACTATCTAAGTAATTGTATTTTGTATTCTGAAGACTCTATGCATTTGCTACGCTTCTCTACGCCGTAGCCTCGCTTCGCGCCTCCTCTTGGCGGATTACTAACGTGACCTCAGACATTAATTTTTGAAATAATTCGTACCAATTTTGTTGCCAAAGTCATCTTTGTAGTATACAGTTTCATTGAGTTGTTCTAGATCTGCGATGACAAGTCCAAAGGTAAATACTTTCGCTTTTATATATTATATATAGATAGATAATATTACTTTACTCACTTGAGAGATCATAGCTGTATTAGTGTCGTAATTTCTTTTAACAGTTATGAGAGGCAGCCTATCCTTGTCAATCCAACTTGTGGCAACAGTTTTAATGTCCACGTCTTTGGGTATTTTACCATCAGCTCGCGCGGCTTCGTTTAGCGCAGTCCAGATATCGTCACCGGTGAACGTCTTGAATTTTCTAAATTATGTGACATAATGTACATAATAATACGTTTGAGTTAACTTTTAATAATAAGTAAGGCGTAATCGTAATTAGCAGTCGCTGAATTGGTGACGTACGTTAACCCTGTGTTAGCGCCGAATTAGTGTGATATTAGGGCCGAATTAGTATTATACTAACGCCAAATTAGTATGATATTAGGCGTCGAATTCATATAATATTAAGGTCGAATTAGCACGATATTAACACCGAATTAGTATGATATTAACGGCGAATTAGTAGCCAGACATAGCTCAAAGTGTTTGTACATTTTTGTCCTTGAAGACTACAAAGTTCTACAAAACTTTGCACAGCTACATAGAGTCCCCGGCCACACTACATGACCATTGAAATGATCATTCAAATAAAGCTATGAGTGGCTAAGGCATAAAAACGGATTTTTTTAAAATGAATATTAGGAATACTTAGGTATGTCTAATATTCTCTTTTCCCCTCCTACTAAGCTTAATTTAAAAGCTTGTATTAGGTGAGGGAGCGACAATACCCCAACGGCGGTGGGGTTTGAACCGGGAACCTTTCAGATTTCAGTCCATACCTTATACCGTTGAAGCTATGGAGGCTTTAAAATTTATCGATAAGGATGGATTAAGGAGTTGGTAAGTTTTATTTCACACGGACCAAGTCGCGAAAACAGCTAGTATGTCAATAAAGACGAGTCATGGAAAAAGTACCTTATTTTTTAATCCATGAAAATGCTAGCAGCAGTCGGTATTATAACATTTCAGTACTAATGCACAATGTTGACAGTCTGTACTTAACCTAATTTTTTCAAACATGCAACTATGTAACAGGCCGCCAAGAATAATAAATGAAAACAATTGAAAATATATAGTACTAGCTGTGCCCGCGACTTTGTTCGCGTAAAATAAGGTAAAAAAATTAGAATCAATTTTAGCGTGACGATATTTATATATTTTGCTTTAGCCTGTAGCCTTCCTCGATAAATCGGCTATCTAACACTGAAAGAATTTTAAAACCGGACTAGTAGTTCCTGAGATTAGCTCGTTCAAGCAAACAAACAAACTCTTCAGCTTTATATGTATCTTAAGTACTAGCTGTGCTCGCGACTTTGGCCGCTTAATATTAGGTAAAAAAATAGATTCCATTTTAGCGTAACAATATAAAGCCTGTAGCTTTCCTCGATAAATGGGCTATCTAACAATGAAACAATTTTTCAAATCGGACCAGTAGTTCCTGAGCTTAAGGCGTTCAAGCAAACAAACAAACAAACTCTTCAGCTTTATATATTACTATAAGATTAATGTAGTGATATTCTTATGTTAAAAAAATTACCTTTTACCATGATTTTAAGATTAGATTAAGATGTCATTTTTTTTTAATTTTTAGTTATAAGGCTAGTTTTAGGCATAATTGAATGGCAACATTAGGGCCTAGCACGAACTTTTCGAAGCGTAATAAGTCGACGAGTCGACTTTACTTAGGATGAAAATGTTCGTGCTAGGTAAACAGGCACACAGCGGACTCTTCTTAGCATCAACACGGGTTGCAATAGCAGTGATTAAAAACTTAACACGATTATGACTTGCCTCCTGTGGGCATTCATTAACATCCTAAGTAAAGTCGACTCGTCGACTTACTACAGTTCGAAAAGTTCGTGCTATGCCCTCTGACCAAAGTGAAGTTTTTGCTTATTTTAAAAAGCTTATTTGTACAAAATTTACGCTGTCGAAAATCAAATCCCGGACCTCTTATGAAGACTCCGTAATTAGCTTTGCCACCCCTGGACACGACACATAAAGATCTTTTGTGTTGCCAAACGAAAAAATAATCAAAATTGCTTCAACAGAAGCAATTATAAGCATTGGGCGTTTATTGTCACATACAAAATCGTTAGGGGTTTCGAATCGCCCCCAGGGTCTCTTTCTCAAATTGGGCAGAGCCATTTGCAAATAATACGCTATTTGATTAGCTTAATAGGGTTACTGTGCATTTACGCAACAGTGGGGTGCCTTCATCTTTTGTTAACATTTTCTATTTCACTGTAGCGAATTGCAGTTAGTTTTTATTTATTTTCCTAAAAGACAACTAAACTTCGAATCTAGCAATGTTTTTTTTCTTGAAGGTAATAATGTCTTTTTAGCCCATGCATAAAGATTTAAAAAATATATATAATCTGACAAAGGTAGAGGAGATCGTTGTTTCATCAGTGGTCGGCATTCGAGTCGATCTTTAGGTTAAGTAGCTCTTGCCGCCACTGGTTGTTAGATGGGTGACCAATTCTAGCACTGGTTTATATTTGACACCTGACCTCCTCCGTGTTTCGGAAAGCACGTAAAATAGTTGGACCCGATTAATGTCGCTTTGTGATATTAGTCGTAAGATTGTGGAGATCGTGGGGGTCCGAAGATGACGTCAGATGGCAATCGGTCATATTACCTCGCCCCACAGGCACATCCAGTGCAAACTAAGCGGACCCTGGTATTTGACTGGGATAACGCTAGGAAGAAGAAGAATCTGTATAATGTAAAATTATCTTATAGATTATTTTAGGGATCCATAGTACTACAAGGAACCCTTAGAATTTCGCTCTGTCCGTCCGTCCATCCGTCTGTTGGCCCGTAAGGTGGTCCCCCCCGTAGGATTTCCAAAGTATTAGACATAGCGACTTGAAATTTTCCATGTTGATAGAACATGCTAAAAACTGATTCAGACAAATATTTTTAAAGTTTAAGATCCATCAACCGCCGTTCAAGAGTACTGAATGACTGCTCTTGCGATAGTTGATATCGCCTAAATATATAAATAAGTTGAAATAGATATCTTTGTCTGTCTCGAGCCAGGACTAAGCTGTGATGGGACAACGGACCATCATCGTGCATCGTGCGTCCACGCTAGTAGTGAGTGATCGTGAGCGCGCGCGCGTGTGTGTGTGTGTGTGTGTGTGTGTGTGTGTGTGTGAGAGCGTGGGTATGTGTGTGAGCGTGTGTGTGTGTGCGTGCGTGTGTGTGTGTGTTTTTGTTAAAACGTTCTATTTTTATGCTCTCTATTAGTGCTTGAATACAGTTAACTAAGAGAAACCTATTATTAACTTATCAATGAGTAACAAATCGTCTTTGCAACAACCTTAACCGATTTATTCTTATTTAATTTAACTGCCACAAATATCCTGGGCTTCTAACGTGTTTCCCCCGTATTCGTACAAATTATCCAGCATTTGTAGTCGATCACTCCCGTTTTACTTAAGCCCCTGACAAAAACACTAAGGGGTGCAAAACCCCCGGGGTGCCTCTCCGAAATTGGGCAACGCATTCCACAATTTATAAAGAAAATTGAATTTCTACGGCTGTATGCTGATGGGAAGGAGGAAGAGGAATCCTAGTCGTTATCCCTTTAATAATATCAATCAGCAATAAATGCTATTACTCACGAAGGAATTGAAACAAAGATTCTTGTTGGCAGTAATTTAAATTAATATCACGTGGAAGAATATTAAGAACATTAAATTTGAAATCTAAAACACCCCCGTTATTCCACTCTGGTCTGTCCGTTGAATTCAGTAAATAACAGACAGACACGTGAACACACACAGACAGACAGAAACGTCAGTCTCTTTGCGTCCGTGGTTAAAAATAAAACATCATTTACTGTTTTAATTTAATCTAAATTATCTCTTAAGCTAATATCATAAATGTGAAAGTAACTCTGTCTATTACGTTTTCACTCCCAAACAGCTAAACCAATTTCGATGAATTTTCTTATAATGATAGATTGGACCTTGGAAAAGAACATGGGCTACTTTTTATCCTGAAAATAAACACGATGCTGTCGGTGGGTTTCAGCTAGCACTGCATTATCAGTTTACTAATATCCTTATTATATTACAACTAGTCGTTTCCCGCGATTTCGACCGAGTAAAATTAAACTTGCAAGATCCTTAGCCCTCACTAAGCTGGTCCTATCGAAAAATATGTTATTAGCCGATGTTTACATATCTTAAATTACCTCCTTACCAAATTTTATCTTTGTACCATACGCAGTTTTCGAGATTTTGTAACAGATCACCTTTCGCTTTTATAAACGTATATAGATTATTTATTAATAAAAAAACCACTTCTACAAAAGTTAAAAACTTGTGCTGTGATCGCGACGAGATTTGGGGCCCAGTACCTTAAGAATTTAAGACCGCTCTTCTGCCACTGTGCAATCGATGAGGACATTAATGGGCCATAGCATATGATTCGTGACCCTAAATGCAATTCCATATAATGCCCCCGCAGCTGAATTCGACCTGAAGGCATATTCATTATTTATGACGTAATACAATTATGTTTAATAGTTGCCAATTGCACACTGCTTTAGGGCATTTCACACCCCATTACGTGACTGGCCCGTTGGCGCAGTGGGCAGTGACCCTGTCTTCCTCTCCGGGGGGTCGTGGGTACGATTACCGCCTCGAGTCTGGGTGTTAGTTATCTATATGTATATATTTCCAAAAAATATAGATATATATTTGTGTATATCAGGCGACTGTTACCTATGTATTATAGTGACGCCAACTCGTAAAAAACTATTTAAAAATTGATTTAAATAGTTTCTTGAAACAACAATTAGTAAGCAGTTTGAAGTTTTTATATGAAATAATAATATATTAATATTATATTTGTAAATAAAATTATTGGTAATTATACAGTTTAAGTACTTTTCTCAAAAATATATATTGTTTTTTTATTTGAAGTTGCTGTTTGGACAAGAGGCTGAAATGTTTTTTTTTAGATTTGAATTCTGAAATAGGGCAACGCAAAACAAAAAAATATCACCGCACGGTCGCCGTTTTTTTGTGTGTATTACAGAAAGAAAAAAAACAAAAATATGCATTTTTGGGAATAGTACCCAAACTGCGTAATTACCAAATTTTTCATTTATATCTTGATTTAAAAAGTGTAACTTAAGTTTATAATTTATTTTATTCTTACATACCTAAGGTGACAATGATGCTTTTTATATTACATAATATACCAAAAGAGCTATCCTCAGATTAATTACATTATACGTAACTCAGATTACTTACCTGAAAAGGAGTAATACCACAGCAAAATATGAACATGTAATATTAACAATTAGACACAGAACACAAGAACGTCAAGATGAAGCAATGACCTTTCGACCGATGTATATCTCAGACTAACTTGGGTTCTCAGTAATTGCTATTTTGTAATCTATTCGTCGTGCTGCTTTCGATAGGGAAAACTTTACTTTAGTTTTTTAATTTTAAAGTGCTAACCTTTTTCTATAGTATTTCAACGATCAAAAAAGTAGTACGGAGCCTGTGAAGCCAATTTTGAAGCCAATAAAATCAGTGTTGGTGTCATACAAAAATTGATATAGCCCTTGTGAAAGGAGAGAAAATTTGAAATTGGAATACATATAAGTTACTTACAACACAGCATTGTAACTGTTATTAATGTTCATATAAATATATGCATGTATAATTATTTTAATATGCACTGTTTATTATTATATATGCCCTGTCCATAAAGCTTATGACTCAGGGTACACTTTAAAATACTAATTAATAAATCAAACTTATGCTTATTAAAATTAATTCGGTAATAATAATTTCATATTGAAATATTCAGAACTTGATCCGTATTCGTCCAAGACTGTAATAAGTACAATGGCGAGAGGCCTATACCCAGCAACGGGATGGAAATGGTTGAGGATGATGATGGTGATGATGATGATGTTGTTGTTGTTGTTGTTGATGATGATGATGATGATGTTGATATTGATGATTGAAATATTATTGTAAAAGAATGCGATTCCTATCACCATTATCCTCAAACAGCGGCAACACCTGGAAAATGCTGCAAACTGAAATTAATATCGTCAAAGTTGTATATGAAACTTTATTGTGGCAAGGGTTACGTTATATAATTTACTCGTAACGTAGAGGTTTTTTTAGTTATATGTATGGTCGACCAAGAAAGTGCTTTACCATTTTGGATGACAGTCCTACTTAAAGAAAATTTTGCTCAGGGTTATTGTTAGAAATTAACGTAATGCATAACAAGCAAAAATGTACCTTTTAACTAATTGACGTGCAAACGACATTCGACCTTAGCGCGGCAAACCAATTCCTTGGTCGACTATACAATATTTAATATCAGCTTCAACTTTAGTATCTAGCTGCCGCTACATAACGAGATAGCAATGATATCGAGTGGAAAAGATTACACCAAAGCAAAGTAGATGGCGCTGTATGGATGACAACGACCGCAGTACAAACACTGAAAATCTCTATACAAACTAACTCACGCTAGCGAAGTTTCTACTTACGATTATATAGACCTACCGTCGAACGATTGATGGCGAGGTGCAGCCGCTCCGGGCAACTCCAAATAGCCCGGACACGAAGATCTTCCTTTGCGGTGGTTGAGCCTATCGACCTTCGCTCCCACCTTTTATTCCTGGCCGAAACTTTCCACTGAGCAGGGGCTGCGAACATTTGGCACGATTTGGAGACAATTTTGAACATTAAAATTTTTGACTCTTTTAAAAATTTCTTTGAGATCTACTTTCCTTTTTTAATATAGCTAAAGTGAAGTAAATAATTGTTTACCAAGTGCAGGTCACTATTGTTACATTTGTTTCATACACATTCAAATTCCATTAAAAAGCAAATTTTAATAAAATAGACTTTTACAAGCTCTTTTGAAATTTCAGATTTTTCTTAGATTTCCTTAAAAATATATATATTTTACATGCTATTGCATAGCAAGAGTACGGAACTTTGTAGAGAATATTCTAACTTAGTACGATGGTGTCGCGACCCAAACTGGATACTGACCTCACAAGAAAGGAAATTCCACTTCTTATGGTGTGCTTTGTCTTTGTCATTAAAAGAAAATAATTAAAATTGGGAAATACGACAGAAAAATTAAACGATGCTCGATACCCGACGGCGACAATTACGCCGACTATGCAAACATGTTCAAAACATATTAAATTAATTTCTTCGATTTCGTCTTCAGTACGTCTGGCGCATAAAAGGTCTGTTTGAAAATAATCGGTAAAGAAAAGGTTGATGATCCCTGCTGGAGCGCGGAACGTAAAAAGGAGCGCTGTGTCGGACGTCTATAAAAGCTGTAGCTATTAATAAAAATAGAATAATTACTCCAATTAATCAAGTATAAATAAGATTAAATGATTCCATTTATATTCCCCTATGCAATTTAGTTGTTTTCGATTTGCCAAAACATTGTTTTTTTTGCATATTTATTAACAATTTAAATTCAATTTGTTCAATACTAGCTTTGCCCGCGACTTCATCTGCGTGAAATTAGGTAAAAGAACTAGATTCAAAATTAGTGTGATGTAGCCTATAGGCTTCCTCGATAAATGGGCTATCTAAAACTAAAAGAAATTTCCAAATAGGATCATTACTTCCTGAGATTGGCGCATTCAAGCAAACAAACAAATTTTCCAGCTTTATATATATAGATGTTAAAATAAATTTTAGAAACTGTGGCAACGATGGAAATAAACATCCGCCCTTTGGATAAAAAACTAGATAACTAAGAGCAGTCTCATTCTTCAAAGGTCGTTTTTGGGGAGGTCGTGGCCTATTCAGTGGTCGGCATTTGAGTCGATCGCTGGGTTAAGTTGCTCTGGCTGCGACCGGGTGATGGATGGGTGGCCCATTCTAGCACTGGTTTATATTTGATATCGAACCTCCTCCGTGTTTCGGAAGGCACGTAAAACAGTGGGACCCGATTAATGTCACAAAATAAAACGTCACTCACACCAATGCCAAAAGATTTACACACATAAATATACATTTTACTATAACATTGTATTATTATCCAAGCGTAGTTATGACAATTTGATATATTAATTGTCAAATAAAAACAACAATAATGTCATTATACAAAGAATTCAATTTTTTTAAACGCAGGAAAATCTTAAGATTTATAGCGGAATTTCAACCATCCGACGATCTCTAGTAATATTAAAAGCGTAATTTTTAAGATCTAAGTGGAACGAATCCAACTTTATATCCTGCGCTTCTTGGGGACAGTCTTCTTTTATTTATACCCACCGAATAAAACCTCACACCTCGCGTTCAAACTTCTTTCAACGTTTTTCTACGTAAAACTTAATACAATACAGTACACTGTTACTTAATTTTATTTAATAGAAAAATAGTTTTTGTCACTTTTACCAGTAGTGGGTTTTATTAAAACCTTTTGGTGACGTTTTAATTAGCGAAAGGTTTTTTCCGATTAAGACACATACTTAGGACAGTTTTCATAAAACTTTTTTTTTATTAAATCGAACACATATTATATTATGTTATATTGTATTGTATTGTATTGTATTGCATTGCATTGCATTGCATTGCATTGCATTGCATTGCATTGCATTGCATTGCAGAGCTGTTCTCAAGTAAAGCTCTCGATTTGGTAATGGACAGCTCTGAAAACTGCAGAGTGAAAGGTTAGCGTCACAAGTTTCAAAGATGTTATTACTATTAACTATAGTCTGTAGGTATATTAGATTTATAGTTTAAGCTTTCATGTTATGAGTACTTGCCAGCCTTCTTAGTCACAATATATCAAAGTAATATAACTGTTTAACTTTCAGTCTGTAATTTTGTGTGAAAATTTATAATTAGGGGAAAAACAAATTAAAGTTTAATTATTAAGTGTGTATTTGATGGTTTTAGATGGAGAAAGTAATAGAAAACTAAAAGCACCTATTAAATTTCTTGGGATCAGTGTTGGTAAATTTGAAGACAATAATGAAAGCAAGAAAATTAAAAAAATTAAAGACTATTTTGCAGCTAGGTCTTCAAAAGAAATTACTCAAAAAAATAATGAAAATACGAAACTCGTCACTGAAAATAAGACGAATGTTAAGGTTCGAGAAATTAATAATGGCAAGGATTACATAATGCATAAGTTTTTTCAAAAATCGAAGGAAGGGATACAAAATAATAATGTAAAAGAAGAAAGTATGAAACAACACAATGTAACAGATAAAATTATGGAATCAACATTAGAAAAACAAGAATCTTTTTTCTTAATGTATATATTTTTCACTCATTCAATGCTGACAATGAACTTCTTACTTTTTAGTCATAGCTTTGGTGAACAATTTTCGCAAAAGAAATGGAATAGAGAAATTGGAGGACAAAGAGAAATTTTGTCGGCTTATGGTGGCGTTAAACTTGAGGATATTAGGGGAATGAGAGCTCCTTTCTTATCTGTTGGTGGCAATAAAATGTTTAAAATGTTATATGATTCTAATTTCACTTATGACTCGTCATTGCCAGTTTATGAGAATAAACCACCTAGCTGGCCTTACACGCTGGATTATAAATTATTCCATGACTGCATGATTCCCCCATGCCCGACTAAATCATACCCAGGTAAATTTGTTGGACAATATTTTTTTATTTTAAAATTATACTCGTTTCGTATAACTTTGAGGGTTCATTACTGCAATTCATGTTTTAGGAGTCTGGGAAGTACCTATGGTAATGTGGCAAGATCTTAACGGAGGAAGATGTTCTATGGGAGATGCTTGTGCAAATCCTCCTGATGCTGAAGGTGTTTACAAAATGATTCTGAAGAACTTTGACAGACACTATACGAGTAACAGGTATTGTAAAATTAGATTTTTTTCTTGTTATTGCTGACTCAAAACATTCTTTTAATCATCTCTTTGTTATCCTATAATATTATTCCTGATCCGTTCCGATCCCATTCCCATCTATTCGAAAATTACCTGTTCCAAACAGACATACATTTTTAAGTATACAAATCTTGTCCTAAAAATAACGAACAAAAAATAATATATATCAATATTAGTGCCGTCGTTCGGGAGTTATGTCAAAAGCGCTAAGGTTACCTTAAAAATAATTTAATACCGCGGTTAAGTATTTTTTAAAATCCTTTATCAAAATAATTATTTTCGTTATTTTATGCACAATAATCTCGTTAAATATAACTTTTTGGAGTAATTTTTCCTTTCATCACTTTTTTAACAAAGGTGAACTTAGGTCTGGGTGAACTGATTTCGATGATTCTTTGTTAATTTGAAAGCTAGTGCTTCCCATGTGGTCACATTTCTATTTAGTCGGTAAAAAAAAATATGATTTTAAAGAAATTTATTTGAAACAAATAAACGCTGTAAATATATTTAAAAATTTGGTTTTCACGAGTTTTTTTTGTGCGAGTTTGTTAACCGCAACCCGTTAGCGGGTCCCGTACCCACCATTTGGGAAATGTTTGTATCAAACATTGAAAACGCCAGACGTTTCTGCGAAAGATTCAATATAACCAATTTTACAATTGCACTTTTATTTTTTAATCGCGTATAGAGATAATGACACATATGAGATAACAAGAATTACTATAGCAACCATACACAGAGTGTATAAATTATACATCATAACCATACCTTCCGCTCCGGGAGTTGATGATTTAATTCCCACCTCGAGTTTGGGTGTATTATCTATATGTATTGTATGAATATATTTCTAAAAAAAACAAATTGTCTCTGCTACCTATAAAACAGGCATTAAGCTGTCTATCTTAGGAATAGACGTCCGAGTGTCAAATAGTCCTATATATTTATTCATATTTTATTAATTTAAAACGCGCGGATTGTCAAGTGCCAGTAAATGTTGACATATAATTTTTGGTGCTATTTCTAGGGCCCCCAAAACGTAATAAGCTTATATATCAGTTAGCTTATTGATTAATATTAATAAAGTGTCAAGAGTCTTAGTAACAATTGACCATTCCTAATGGATTAGTAGCATCGGTCAATCGTTCAATCATTTATTTTTATATCACTGGAAAAGGTCAAAGAGGTAATTTCCATATTTTTTTCTAGTGGCACGTAGACCTTTCGAGGTTATACGTAAGCTAGGCACGTTTCTTTGCTTTTAGTGAAATAACACAGAACTTTTTGCTACATAATTCGTATATTACCTCTTGCTACTTCTTCTAAGCTTATAAATATTTTCTTTGGAACGATTAGCCGCATGTGCTTGAGTTTTTATTGGAAGCTTACGAGAATATAGATCTACACTACAAAGACTATTTAGATAAAAAAAAACATAAAATTAGGCAAAAATTATATTGCGCTATATAGTTATACATTTTTCATTAATTAGGTTAATTTCTTCCGTAGGACCGTGGTATCGCTCTTAAAGGGTCGCATGCGGCGGCTGGACATATCATGCTGAAGTGCGACCTTTTTTCCTTAAAGGCCATAAAAAGATTGTATTTTTAGTTGCCTTTTTTACTCATGACAACTATGTATTGGTTTTGTAAGGTGAAAAGAGGTTTTTATTATTATTATGATTATATTCGACCTCTAGTCTAAAGTAAAAGATATTATTTCGTATGAGCTTCATCGCATCCGCCTGCGAACCTGTGACACGCAAACCCACGAGAGGGGACTCCATCAAATAGGTGTGTGCAACTGAAACAGGGATGGTTTTTAAAGTCCAAGTTATACTAACTCTCTCGTACTCAAAGAAAATTATTAACTCGCGGAGGTTGTAATTAGCGGCCATTTGAATCTATCGTTAGGTTAAGCAGTTCTTACCGCGGCCGATTGTCCTACTCTAACACTGGTTTTCAAAACCTCCGACCTCCTCCGTGTTTCGGAAAGCACCGAGTGATAAGTGAGATGACGTCAGTCATCTGAACTCGCCCTACAGCTACGTCCTCTGCAATTTAAGCGCACCCCGCATACGACTAGGTCGTAGAAGACATTATATTTATTATATTAACCAATTACATTTATAGTATATACCATAATTGAAGAGTTCAATTACGAATGTATTCAGACTTCAGGTTGTTTTCGATAGCGCTGATTGCGCTGATTGCATTGTTCGCTACTCGCACGTAGATCTGCATGGCTCGATGGCTCGCACGCAGAGAAGCGGGCTCAATTAGCAGCCCTGCGGCCGCTCTTTTCGTATTAATGCATACGACTGAGCGAACGGTTTCATTTGCATAGGTTCCGTGACAACATGCTCGCCCATCGCCCATTTTTTCAAATTTTATGTACCCGATGTCTGCCATAATAGTTTAAACGAGTTACAAAACACAACTATTCAATCTGCCCGCTCGTTTTAGTAATTTAATGTTAAGTATCATTAGTTTCGTTTTCCAAAAGTCACAATAACGCTTTTGACCATTTCCTTCTGCATTATGTGAATTAATATATTAAGTATTGCTACTTACAGGTATACTATGATGACCTAGCTGTTTCCCACGTCTAAGGCGCGTAAAGTTCGGTGCAATTGATAACAATTTTAATAGATTAAATTTTTTGCGCATTACCCCAATTTTTGTGCCTTATTAGTTACCTCATGTTATTTTATTCTCTGGACTTCCTTATACTAAATCCCGTTGTTCAGCTTTGTCACAAAATTATTTCTTAAGTAAATATCTCCCAGTCATAAATTCTAACTTTGTTGGAGACCTTGGTCCTCTTTAATCCGGCCATGTTTGCGAAATGACCGGATTAAAGAGGAGGATTCTATTTTATCTTATTCCATTCTAAGCGGACGTTTACTAACTACGCCTGTGTCAAATGTGTGGAAAGGCACGAAACGTGGAAAGGTGTTTGGCGAGGAATGTGATAGTCGAAAGTGTTGGTCGATATTGACCAACAGCCCCGACTTGCCAAAACCAAACCGCCTCCAAAAAACAGCAAGGAACAAGAAAGCGAACAATAATTGGTATTATCATGCGATTTAGAGACACCTACTGATGTATTCTTTTTTTTAAATAAATTTATTTTAGAAAAAGTAATAGCTTTCTTATTGTATTATCGTAGATTTGTCCATTGTTTGCCATTTGTCAATTATTTCATAAGTTAAAACTTTAAAATATCCACTTTGGTTTCAGGTGCAACGAGGATTCATCCGTAGGAAGAAATGTTCGAACATATCAAATTTGTTGAAAACCCCACCAGGAACATAAACTAATCCTACAATGACTTCCGAGGAACCGATCGACGTGGTCGCCAAGAAGGCAGACGGCAAGAAGCCAGACGGCAACTTCCCCGACGACAATCCTGATAACAAGACGGAGAAGCAACAGGAGCAACTGAAACGAACTCAAGAACTGATGCAACTAGTGTACGAATTACCTGCAGAATTGAACACCACACACGAAAACAACAACATGCTTAAAGAGAACCCACCCATCACTATAGTAGAGATTACGGAACAGAACGGTTGTGACGCAAATGTAGGCAGTGCCGGACAACGTGATAGTGATTATTTCCAAGTGGCTAGTCCCGATTTAGGCAATAAGGTCGTATACGACGTGTTGGCGACGAACGAACTGATAATGCAATGCGCCGACGAGTTCAAAGAGGTCATAGACAGGACGTCCCCGGACGACACCACGGAGGAGGAACTGTTAGAGTTGAAGGCTATTTTGGACAGTAAGCCGAAATTACTGGAACGGTATATTCGCGAGTGCGCGTCCGTGGACGAAGTGAATAGGTTACACAATTTGACATCGTACGGCCCTCTGTCTCCGAGGCCTCGGCACGAGGCGAGGAGCACGTCGGTGACATCAGACCTGTTCCAGCTATGGCTGTCTTCATCACCCGTTAAGGTCAGTGATAATAGTCCTATTGTTTAACATATCATGGCTACGAATGATACACTTTACAAATAATAAGCTAGTGGTTAAACTTAGAAAATACATATTGTCAGTAGTCGAAATCCTGTATTGAATTTTAATTACTTGTATAAGCAACAGGTAATGTCAATCTGGGTACGATCGGATAGAAGATATAAAAGTACAAACAGTGTAATCAGGTGTATTTGAGGCGTTATTCAATCACTCACCTCTCTATGTATAGTGTTGTTTCCATTGATGCTTCAAATTACTTGATAAATAGTTTTATCTATACAAATACATAAGATTTGGTGTGTTTGTTTATAAGTTAATGCTTTTGAATATATACGATACTATAGTTAAAATCTATTTTGTAAGATTTCTGTCTGTTTGTTAGGCATGTTTGTCTTGGCGATACCACGTTGCGCTAACAGACGGTCTGACCTATAAGAGAGGTCCGATAAGACACATAAAGAGTTAGAGTCAGTCTATAAAAAACGAGCATTGTAGAGTATGTGATTTACAGTGTAAAGGTGGATTTAGACCAAACGGATATAGAGCTAGAGCTAAAACAAGAGCATTCTTTTTCGATCTTTTAGTTTAAACGAAAGCTCGTCCTTAGCGTTCACACCTAATTATCAACGCGAATAAAATAGACGTAGAATCTTTGTAACCGCAGACAGAACAATGAAAGAATCTATCTAGCTCTACATCTGTTTAAACTTAAAGAATTTGATAGAGTAGGGATGGAATGCGCATTCGCTCGTCTAATATAAATTGGCCTTTAGAAGTACGCTGTTCGGCATATAGGCGTTGTACACATCCTCTTAGAGAATATTAGTAAATGTGTAATTTATAGCGGAATGTTATTTTTTTAATGAAAGAATGCTCTACGTCTCTTTAAACTAAAAGAATTTGATAGAGTAGGGGTGGAATGCGCATTCGCTCGTCTAATATAAATTGGCCTTTAGAAGTACGCTGTTCGGTATAGAGGCGTTGTACACATCTTCTTAGAGAACATTAATAATTGTTGTGCAATTTATACGGGCATGTAATTTTTTTAATGAAAGAATGCTCTACGTCTCTTTAAACTAAAAGAATTTGATAGAGTAAGGCTAGAATGCGCATTCGCTCGTCTAATATAAATCAGCCTTTAGAAGTACGCTGTTCGGTATATACGCGTTGTACACATCTTCTTAGAACATTAGTAAATGTTGTGCAATTTATACTGGAATGTTATTTTTTTCCAAATATGTTTCGGCAACAAATGGCGCGTCTACTTAAGTGGGATTCACAGGGCTTTCACGGAGCCGGCCATTAATCAAAAACACCACAAGAGCGCACAAATCTCGTCCATTCATTCACAGTCTTAGTATTTACTTTAAGAATTTTGTGAGGACCTTTCTTATAAATACTATTACAACTTTAATAAATAGTAGTGCATTAATTACTCTACATTTCCAGTTCCTAATCTACATTTCATTCAACTACATCGCTATTTAATTCCGTTTTTAGGGTTCCCTTGTACGACGTCCGTCCGTCTGCCCGTAAGGTGGTCCCTCCCCCTAGCATTTCCAAACTATTAGACGTAGAGATTTGAAATTTTTCATGTTGATCGAAAATGCTAAAAACTCATTGGGAGAACGGGGGGGGGGGGGGTGTGTGGGGGGGGGGGGGGGGGGGGGGGGGGGGGGGGGGGGGGGCCCGAGGATGACGTCAGTTGGCAATCGGTCATCTTCACTCGCCCCACAGCCACATCCTCTGCAAACTAAGCAGATGCTGATACCATACCGGGATAAGATGAAGAATTTTATTGAAAATATGAAAATGCTTTTTTTTATTGAAATGAAAACTCTGTTTCCAGTACCAACACACTGTGGCCTTAAGCGCATTTTAAATTACAAAGAGAGACAATTTTCAAGTCATTTACATGAGAAAGTTTCCGTCTCTAAAAGTTTGTTTTGTAAGCTTCCGTAAGGAGTACTTTATAAGAGACCGCATTAATGATTCTAAGAAAACCAATGTTTTCTAAATTAATGTCATTTTCACGAGATTTGCGATTTTTATAAGTTGACACAAATGACGAAATAATACACTTTTACATAAATTATTTTTAAATCCTTTTGTATCCGCTAAAACGATGGAATGTATAACGTTGTACATACGTATAAACATTTTTAGAATTTTGTTGAGTTCTCAAAAACCATTTGATCGATTTCGAAATCGGTTTGCAAATGGTGGAGTAATCGCGTAACATACATACGAAAAAACATACAGTCAAATAGACTGTATGATACATTATAATTACATTAAATTATTATAATAAAACCTCACGCACACCAATGCCAAACGATTTACACACACATGTATACATTACATGGTGTCAAAGCGTAGTCATACAGTAAAATATACATTTTCAAGTATTGCAACGTACATAGTTGGACAAAGAATTTCAAAGTAATAAGTAACTCGAAGAGGAAGTTGAAACTAACAATTAAAATTTCTATTAAGATGCAATCTGAACAAAGACGTAACACGAAACAATATATAGGTATAATATGTAATATGTCAATATAACATATGATGATAGTTCAGCTTCTGGCTATGATATAACAAACGTTTTCCGCTAGACTTTCTAATCTATATCTATACATATAAATAAAAGTTATGTCTCTTTTTGTAGCGTGGTAATAAACCCCTTTAAAGGCATTTTATCATTGGCACGATGCTCGTGTTAAAATACATCATTATCATCACTTATATTCCGAATTTTAATGACATCACTTACTCATACAGATTTATTCCCAGGGAGTAGATCTTCCTTTATCTGTCCGATAACTGGTAAGATTCACTACGGGTACGCGACCTCGGAGCGACCTAGCTGCTATTGTCACTCCCCCTATACTGTCCGCGACATTAGTATCCGCATCCTTTCGCTCCTCAAAAAGACCCCAGAGGGTCTAGCAAGAACATTCTCGATAGTTTTACTTACACTTGCGTTCGAAACCGAACGTCAAATACCTCTGTTCCACACAGCCGGGTCTGGGCTCACCATAATCTTGAGGCTTGAAACCAGGACTCGTTTAGAAAGAAATAAATTCTATAATCCTTACTAGTATTATAAATACGAAAGGAACTCTATTTATACCGTTTTCATGTCCAAACCGCTGACTAAATTTGATGAAATTCAGTATAGAGATAGATTCTACCTTAGAAAAACACATAGACTACTTTTTGTCGTGAAAATGTCATCTGAAAAGGGTGAAATAAGGGTTGAAAGTTTATATGAAAGACGAAGAAAACAACGCGGTCGAAGTGGCAAGTTAAAGCTATGATTGATTGACGTTTCTTCTTTGACTGCGCGAAATTCACGCTTGGAAATATTGAAGGTGACAGAGATTTGAAACTCTTTCTCTAGAGTTGCGAGAAGGGAAATATAATAGTAGAAATTAGTAAATTGTTTATTTCCAATATTGTTTCAGGGCTTACAAACAGTTACCTATTTTACAAATTCTAAAATTACCAAATAGCTGATTGTCATCATTTCATTCCGGTGTTTGATACACTGCGTATTTACATATCTTTTACAATATTGTAGCATTTTAAAGTATTTCTGTTTTCCGACAAACGTTCGTAACGTTTTAATAGTATAATCAATTTTTATTTTATACTAGCTGTAAATCGCGACTGGTCCGCGTGATTTCAGTGAATTTGTGAAATTTTGAGAATTTTCGTTTTTTGTGCAAAACCCCAATTATTTTTCTAACCTTAAAGTAGTCTAATGTACTCCTTGTTACATCAGATATCTGCTACTGAAAGTCACATCAAAATCGGTCCTACTGTTTTGGAGATTACCCGGAACAAAGAAATAAACAATCATATTTTTTAATTTGCGTTTTTGCCATTTGCGTTTCGTATATGTCGTTATTTCGACATTACAAACGGACCCTTCAGTTTTCTTTTATATAAATAGCTGTCCACATTCGTATAAATATGTCACCTTTACATTGACATAAAATTTTAACCACCGTAAATCTGTTTATTTTATTAATAAACAACCTGATATAATACTCTTTGATAGCGGTATATTGACGTATCATGACCAACTATACAGCTACAACATTGGATTTAAATATCAACAGTTCAAAATAAATTTGGCTGGCTCGTTGGCGCAGTGGGCAGTGACCCTGCCTTCTGCTCCGGGGGTCGTGGGTTCGATTCCCACCTCAAGTCTGGGTGTAATTTATCAATATAGAGACTAAATTAAATGTCTCTAAATCGATAAATATAAAGTAAACTTAGCTGATATTTTTTTAAGAAGAATAAATAACATGGTATCTCTATAAAATTACAACCTAGTTTAATAGCTAGTAAGTAATTGAATTGTATATTATGTTAATATATTATTCGATTATATTAAGAATGTGTCGAAAATAATTTTTATTCTGCGCTAATAACATAGAGTTGCATCCCAGTAACCAGTACATCTTCTAATATCGAAAGTTAAGCTCTTCGCGTTTCTTTTTGACGTCAGCTTTCCTACGAAGCTTAGCTGATATAAATTCGATTTTTTTATTTTTATATTTGTTATTGAAATAATTTATTGTACAAACACACTCAATGACACTTAATACAGTTTCCACACTATTTCACTTTTTAATAACTAAGTGTTTCTTATCATCTTTTCATTTATTAACAAACACGAAATAGTGTTGAATTATGGAAGCTATTTTTTTTTAATATTAGGAATACTTTTTAGGTATGTCTATAATCCCTTTACCCCTCATACTAAGCTTAAATTAAAAGCTTGTAATAGGAGTGGGTACGACAATACCTCAACGGCGGTGGGTTTTGAATCGGGTACCTTGCGGTTTTCAGTCCATACCTTATCTTTGTGATATTAGTCGTGAGGTTATAGAGATCGCGGGGGTTCCAAGGATGACATCACAGTGCAATCGGTCATTTTAACTCGCACCTCAGCCACATCCTCTGCAATCTTAGCAGATCCTGGTACTAGACCGGGATAACGCTAAGAAGAATACTATTATTAATTACTTTAAAATTTTATTCGATGTTACTTTGCCCCTTCATTGTACTAGTGGCTTTGACAATAATTGATTTCGATTGGAGGGAAAATTCAATTTTCGCTGCGAAAAAACAGTTGTCGCCGTCTATTAGTGACTTTCCAATCATCATCGCTCGTGCTTGAAGACCAATGACTCTTGATTTGCAATAAGAAAAAAGGCAGTCACAAACTTGACCTACAATGATAAGAATTTTTTCGTATCTCTTTCCAATTAACCGTTCAATTATTGCCATTTTAAACAACCTGCACTTACTTGAAGATAATTTAAATTAATTTGCATTTAAATTGAAAAGACGTCAAAGCTTTGCATTAAATATCCTTCGGTTATACTATTCTTACGTTTCGATAGCTCAGCTTTAGAAGCGGACTGATATACGTATTGTCCTAGTAAGACGTTATCCCGTTCTAGTACCAGGGTCCGTTTAAATTGCAGAGTATGCGGCTTTGGGGCGATTTATGATATTGAAACGGCGTTCCGTGGGCGTACATAAGTAATTGCCCGTACGAGACATCCCGCACAACAAAACAGCGCTGAATCTATATTTATTATTTTTAACGCGCTTTTATTAGCTTTGCTTGTCCTTTAACCTTCGACGAAAAAAAGTGGTATTATAAGTTAGTCGCTGGTGTGTTGGTGTGTGTGTGTATGTGCCATAGTAGTTTCTAAACAAATTTTCCAAATTTGGTGCGGTTTTTTAATTGAAAGCTAACATGATCGCGATCGATGGGAATGAATGGGAAAATTTGTTCTGGTGCTTTGGAAAAGTACGCCTGATAGCTTAAAGATAGAAGGATGCATTAAAATCAGATAGGTGTTCAGTTCAAAGCCCGTTGAGTTATTTTCGTAGATGTTTACCATCAGATGAAGCTTATTGGCTATCATATCCAATTAAATCAAATCACATAAAAATTTTGATTGTACTAACATAGTTCTAAGATTTCTTTGTTCATTTTATTTTCTAACACAATGGATCTATGATGTTTGATAAATAAAGAAATTTTAATTTTAATTTGTAAAACCTTTAACTAAGAAGTAAGAAAATTAACACGGGGAAAGAAAGTTATTCCATCTTCTACCTATCGCTATCCCGGTCTAGTACCGAGTAGGCATTATTAAAATGCCTGTGTCAGGAAGCTCCGCTCTTCCATATCAGTAAAGGAAATTTATCGGAAATAATTCAACGTGCAACATGCAAAGTCTGCCCGGGCGCTCGCGGCTATTTAAAAATAGATTCTTAATTGGTGGAACGATCGCCTAATATACAAGCAAAAAAAATCATTCAGTCGAATTAACAAACTGTTCGTTTTTTGAAGTCGGTTACAAATAGCCAATCACAGCCCGAGACAAAATAAAGAATGACTTAAGTATATCTTTAGCACATATTAATATATAAGGCGGTCGGGTTGTACTATAATGACGACAAAACAGACTGGCTTGTTTATAACTTCATTATACACATTTTAAAGAAGAAAATAATAACAATGCCAAGTAGCCAAACTCATGTTTTTCTGGTAGATTTGTTTTGCACATTCACATATAATGCACAGTTTTAAGGTAACCACACACGCCCGGGTCGGCTCATGACTAATAATTGTATCTTGTCTAACATACCTTCCCGGTTTTTTTTCTGATCGTGTAATGCTGTTGGTCAGGGTGACCTTCACAGCGTCATTGGGCGGGGTGTTTGGGGCGAGCCGAAGCTCAGCCGTTCGCGAAGCCCCGGGTGGGGCTTCCGATCGAGAGTCGGTACCCCATAAGGACACAAATATTATCCTCATATTTAAATCTCAGAAGTTTGAAACTGAGACAATAAATCATTTATTTACGATATATAATCAATATTAGACATGTAATCACAGGGATGTAATATTTAAATAAAATTAATAAAAAAAGTGCCATGTGATCTCAGATATATAGTAACTTTAAGATTCTTTGATCTAGATTCACACATATAACAGGTGAAAAACTCGTTGATAGTCTTCCTAATATTTAGATAAACACAGTTGATTAGTAAAGCCATAATTCGCTGAACAGAATAAAAAAATATTCGTTAGTGTTATTTTTGTTTTAATTTTGCATTGTTAATTTCTTTTTTACATTGCAAACTTTAATGATTTCTGCATTTGTTTTTCAATCTACTTTTATATGTGCCTTTATAATTTTTTTTTGTTTTCCAAAAATTTAAAATAATAAAAAATGAAAATGTATTACTTTATTTTTGAATATTTAGTCATTGTTTATTTTGGCATGATAAAAGTAAATTCGTAGCTTCCTAGACCGCAAAACTTCAGAGAAAATTTGTTTGCATTTAAAAAACAATTTATCTACCGATACTTTCTCCGTGGTGATCTTTTTCAGCCCACTGTCAAGAGTAAGTTTTATCATGTGATCGATAGCCCCCGCAGAAAAAAGTGTATAACAGTATATTTTTTTAGTATTAGGAATACTTTGTTTGTTCACTATTCACATTACTACGTGGTTACCACTGAAGCATTTTAAAATAAAATAATGTTACAACCATAGTTGAGGTCTGCTTTACAAGTTATCTATATTAAACAGAGGTAGAGTTTGTATGTTGCAGGCAATCGCCGATCCTACTGATTCTATTTTGGCAAATATTTCATCTATGCTAATACATACAGATTAAGAGTTTGTTTGTTTGTTTGCTTGAACGCGCTAATCTCAGGAATTACTAGTCCGATATGAAAAATTCTTTCAGTGTTAGATAGCCCATTTATTGTGGAAGGCTATACGCTAAATATTCTTGCGCTAAAGTTGAATCTATTATTTATTTACCTAATTTTACGCGGATGAAGCCACGGGCACAGCTAGTAATATATTTAGAGATTGTAGTAATTTTTAAAGCTCATTCTGATGGTTAAAAAAAATTATTTCAAAGTTACTCGCTAAAAACCAAGCCTCTCATTTAAACTATGTATCACATTAAACAATATTTTATGCATCATATAATACATTAATGAAAATCCTTTTTTTTTCTGCATAATTTAATGCATTGGAACAATTCCCTTTCGCGTGTTCTGCACCGTTTATTCTGTCAGGGGAGGTAGACATTCCGCAAGAAATGTAAGTCTGTTGTGGATAGGTCAGAAACCTTGACTTCATTGTGGCCATTTTTTTTGTTTTAACATAGAAATGCATATTCTTATGTGTGTAATAGCAACATAGAAATACTCCAAAACACCCTATTGTAGCATTTATAACTAAACGTTTTATAAGAAAACTTTACAAAAACAAAATGTCAGCCTCCCCCAATGGAATATCACTCAAAAAGCGGTTTTGGGAAAGTAACCAAACTGCATAATTACCAAATAAAAGATAGTCCACTTCTTGTATTGTGGCAACTTTTTTACAAACTTTCATAGCTATCAGATCAATCAGCGGAGTTGTGTAGTTTAGTATGAGAAAAATAAATACACAAACTTTACCATTAATAATATTAGTCAGTCTGTATATTTTCACCTAAATGTGAATTGATGCAAATTAATGATTATTATGTTAAATTAATATTAGTCAAATTCATTAAAAATAGAAAAAGAGTCATCTTTTATGTGGTTAAGAACATTATTTCTATATACTTCTACGTGCAGCATGTCTATTTAATTATATAATACCTATTTACTATGCTTACTTTGTCAGCGCTGTGGCCTTGTCTAGCAATAGCGGAATATTTAACCCTTCCAGACTCATCAAGTTGTACTGCCAATGCATTAGATGTGCTCTCCTTCCCTCGGGCGCCCATACCCAGAGGGTATTGGGCCACATGGATCTCGGGAAAAGCACCACCATCTGAAATATTTCATTTCTAAATAGGATTTTTAATATATCTAATAATATTAATATATATTCGCTCCAGTTTTATTATTGTTACTAACATGAAATTGTATTAAACTCATTATTTTGTAAGAACAATTTTTATAAGAGCGGCTAACAAGTTTCTTGCTGATTCTTTATATGGTTCAACTGGTCTGAATCACTTTTAAATTATTTGACCATTCAAGAGCTTGAAAAAGTCTTCTTCAAAAAAACACCTTTTAATTTGTAATGATATTAGTAATTATCATGTTAATATTTAAAAAATATTCTGTACCTCCAAAATCCTCCTCTGCCCTTGGTACCCATCCTCTCCTTTGACCGTATGGAGGTACACTGGTTTGTGAAACTACAAGAGCACTGCCTACACGTTTGGCTTTCAACTCGTCATCGCGGTCCCATACCTGCTGCACGGGAGCTGGCAGTAAGCTAAAATTGTCAAATAGAATTAGAGGTAAATAGAGGAAAAAGCACTTACCATCAATAAATGTTTAAATTACATAGTACTTTAACAACCAGTTGTTTAAAGCTAAAATAACCAGTACGAATGCTGCAATGTTGCCTGAAAACAAGTGTTTTCTTTAAGGCAGTTTATCTTAACAGCTTTTGCAATAATTACCGTAAACACTTTTGAAACTTTATGACTATTATCACTATTAATTTATAGAATGAATATATGGTTAATATAAGGAAATTAACTAAAATGTATAAATAAACAAAAACACACACCTCGACAGCGTCGCCATTTTGAAATGATTGTATTTGATTTTGACAATTGCAAGTGTAGGTAGCTATAGCCTATAGCCATGTTACATCTGACACTTGATATAAAGACTAAAATTTATTGGAAGTGGCATTTTTTCTTTCGTCCAAAAATTTCAACTCTCTTTCAAGCAAAAAAAAAGTTTTTTTTAATATTAACCTGTTTTTGCATATAAGAAAGATTCAACAACTAATTTTAAGAAGTAAATGTAATATTTAAATATCACTAAAATTACCATAATATTATTTATAAAACCTACATTGCCATGTAATTGAAAAGTTGTTTGTAAAAAGAGGTGGAAAACTGACAGATTCCTATATATATGAAGTAGGCTGTGAACGTCCCCCTTTTATAACCTCAAAAATGCGCGAGAAGTATTGTAGTGCTATGGCGAAGTAAGCTTATTTTTATATTAAAAATAGTGCTCAAGCGATTGGATTGCCACTATGCCGTCAAAGAAAAGAAAATATAATGCCAGGTTCCCAGCCGTAAGTTATTGAAAGTCAAATACTGCGACATAAACAAGAAAAAGTGGATTGTTTTCGTTCATTCTATGTGCTTGGTGATATGGTGACATTGTTTGCTTTTAGGGCCGAATTAAGAAGATAATGCAGACTGATGAAGAAGTAGGGAAAGTGGCTCAAGCTGTGCCAGTTATAATCTATATCCTTTTTTATATACATCTGCATGTAATAGTAATTTTGTGGAGCAAAATTTGATATGTTATTAGGCGCAATTGAAGACATTGTGTACTTATTTAAATCATTTTCGTCTAGCTCTCCATTGTCTTTTCGGTCATCTCTCATGTATACTCCAGTTTACTATATGAGAACAAATGATTTGGATAGATAGTATTTGTTTTTAATAACTATAATGTAGAAAACAGTTTTGTTGCTAGTTACTCATATCTGACATCAAGCTTATAAATATATCCTTCATATATACATGACAAATAGATAGGCTCAGAACAAATATTAAGTAATCTTTTGCCATTTCTTATCAGTTTATTTTTTGCTTAAGAAGAGGTCATTTTTTTACATTTACAATTTAATCAAACATACTGAAATTATGAGTATAATTTTGGAATTAACTGACCACAAAATTTGCATGAAACAGTTGTTATTAATATTATTCTATTTTTTCAATATATTTCAATAAATTATAATAAATTCTAATTTATTGAAATATATTCAAATAAGAATTAGATAAGCAATGCTGGTGTTCAACCAGTTTAAGTGGTTTCTTCCTATCAAACTAAATTTAGACTTCTGAACTGAAACATTTATTTGGTGTACTGTTTACTAATACTAATTGGTACTTTAACCTGCTATATTAAAATTTAATAAGTTAATTATTTTGTTTATTTCATTTGAATGAATATATATAAGATTTAAATCTGTTTACAGAATATTTTTTAACATAGGTGTAGTAGCCTCATATGAATTTTGGGGCTTCTGTAATAATTGTGTTAATATTTTCCTCTACAATTATTTGTTGTTCGGAGCGTAGTTTGGAGCGCAGTGTTGTGTTTTTACTGTCAATTTAATTTTTATTTTTTTTTCGGGTACAAATATACAGTTATTAAAGGCAATTATATAATTGTATAGAACATATGTAAGTACAAACAGATATTTCAGTTTTATTTATTTAGATAGATTTAAAGGACAATGGACAGTTAGACCAAAAAAAATTAAGCAGGAAAACTAAACTGTATGAATACAATAGGTACTTTTAATTTTAGCTACACTGTCATATTTTGAATGAAGATAACCTCTGCTCCGCAACCTATAATATGACATAATAGTTATTTTTGATTGCCTTACTGCTGTGATTCATTCAATCTTTTATCTATATATTTATATATAAAAGGGATAGGTCATATTAAAAGAAATATCGAAAACCACAGTACGTACAAAGAGTAAACTTGGCAAGGAACTAGTTTATAGTTAGTGCAAATCTGCCGAGAACAAATTTTTCGATAGGACCAGACTAAGGTTGTTTAAGGGTTCTAGCAATTTTAGTCAGTTTGTATATAATTATTATGTATAGAAATGTATCTTAGTATTTGTAAATCAGTCGATCTGTTAATTTTTATGTGCAGTTGAAAAGATACTTATTAATTAAGATTATTTAAAAAAAATGTTTTATAGTTTAAACAGGACTTCTTCCACTTGGTCAGCTAGACTAGACTATAATGTGTGGGGGTAGTTGATTTGATTCCCGATAGTCTATAGTAGCATACGCTTTTAGAAGAAGCTTTACATTTGCTCGGTAGCAAAATAAAGATATTAAACTAACTTCTAAAAGGAATATCATGGATCACAAATAGAATTATTGGCTGCCTGTGAAGTCTGTTTACGGATTTTTCGTGATAACGCCGAACGCTTAGGACGATTGTGCGTCTTTATCGCTAGTTCCGCGCTCTTTGCACTGTAGCCTCAGGGGGAACTTGACAAAGACACATGATTTTTTCGTGCGTGCAGCCGGCGTTCATGGATTTCCAGGACGTTATCACGTCAAAAAGAAAGTATTTTAATAATAATTGCTATTCCCCATACAACCTACTAAAAGCCTTGGCTTGTCAAGAACTATCATAAGTTCATTACTAGAAAGGCCGCACTAGTAGGATCATACCAGATTTGGTTAGGCAGGGGAGGTGAGTGTTAGTGATCACTATAAAGAGCGCGCTCCTAAACCTACACCTGGGTCACAAGTCCCGGGTACTGCTATGGAGGACAGATCGATTACTCTGTATGCATAAAATATGAAGCTCCTTGAATTTGTCCCATCATGTGAATACAATGATTTAAGCATTAATATATTTAGCTGTATTATATTGTACTGCGTTCAGTAAAACAGTAAATAATCTTCTGAATAAGATAAAAAAGACGATGTCACTTAAAGATGACCTTAGATTAAGAGAAAGACAATGAGATCTATAATCATAATAATAAGAATAATGGTGTGACTAACTGCATCGAATGATATCACCAATTTATTCTTCTAGAAATCGTATTAGATGACTAAAAGACATCCAGTGAGCCGGTTGCAAGTAGTATAAATATCATAAAATATGAAGCTCCTTAAATTTGTCACATAATGTAAGTACAACGATTTAAGCAAAACTAACTAACTCACTGCTAATACAGCCAAATATATTAAATATTTGGCTGTATTTGCAACATAAAACAGCCAGATATTGTGTTCAGCAAAACAGTAAGAAATAAGAATAAGCAAAAAGACGACGAGACCTGCAAGCATATTAATATAGACGATGGTTTGGCGACTTAGAATGCCACTAACTCTTTAGGTGACTCTCGTTTTAGGAGACTCTAGTAATCACAGCAATATGTATAAAACATTGTTCCAACTTTATAGCAGTCACTACCCACTGCGCCAACGGGCCGCGCCTGCAAGGTTGTGTAAAATTGCATTAATGTGGCCTTTTTATAACTTAATTTAGAACTTAAAACGCGCCTACGATGTTGTATACAATTTTCATGATTTTCGTGTTTTTATAATTCGTACAGAAGATCCAAAAAAAAATTGATTCAGAAAATGGCGGTACTATTTCAATACATTTATAGCCTCTAGGCCAAAATATAGCAAATAGAAGTAAAATAATAAAATTAAAGAACGTTTGTTTTACTTTCGTTTTAATATTACTTTTTATTATGCTTTTTGGGCTGTATGGCAATGTTACCCGTAGCCTCATGAAAACCGAACAAAAATAAGATAACTTTTAATATTAATTAAATTAAAAATAATTTTCCTATACAATTTTGATTTATTTCCTTGCATATTTTTGAGACGAGCATTATGTAAGCCTCGGCAGAAACAACTCGTATTTTTAAACTTCAAACTCTAGTCGTCCGGCAATTGGTCGTTTTCTGCACCTCGGCAACAATTTACTACTAACAAAAAAAAAAAAAAAAAACAAATATTTGCTGTTAGAAAATCTATTAAAATGTTAGAATAAATTAATAACTTGTATTTTCGTAGTTATTTAATTGTTAGAATAAATTGATACTAGAGCTAAACCAATCCACTCCCTTCCCGCAAAGGCGTCCAAGTCGTCGCGCCACCTCTTCCTCGGCCTACCCGGTTGTTCATTAGTCTCGCTAAAACTCAGCAACGGCTAAACCATTTTTTATTATTCTGTTTTTTTTTTGTTTTATTCCCCTTATTTCCGAGAAGGTTTAAAAGATAACAAAAAAAGTGCAAAGACGAAAGATTATTTAAAAATACTAAAAAATGTAGAGTTTGTCGCTACTTCAGCATACTCCAAACGAACTTGACCGACGGGCTATGTAAAATTATTAGTTCATAAAAAAATTTTGCCAGTATCACGTTTTATCGAAAAGAGGTTAATTGGATAATTGCAGAGGAGGCGAAATTCGAGCAAAACAAAGCCTGTCAGGTCCGCTCGCTAGTAATGAAATAACTAGTCAATTTGTATTAAACTTATAAAGTTTTGAATATCACAATATTAAGTGAACTTTGCAGATTCTTTAGTCAACGCCTTTTTTCCCTAATTAAAATTAAGACAATTTTAAAATCTTGTATTTTGATTATAGAAATATTTATAACGGCGAAATACTACTAAACTGACTCACTCAGAATTATCAAACTCTACTAAGTTAACAAATGTTTCTTAAAGAAACAGACTTATTGTATTAGCGTGAAACATTGTAAGTTGCGGGTTCTGGACAAACAAAGTAAATGTTTGATTCGAAAGCTATATTATTAATATATTTATTTATAGACATATATACAAGTGAAAGGTCATCGTATAAAGATGAAATTTGGCAAAGAGATAGTTTATAATTAGTTGCCACCCGCTGCAAAGGGTTTTTCGATAGGGCCAGAATAAAAAGTTCTAAGGGCAAGCTTTTACGCGGGAGATGTCGCGGAAAACAGCTAGTATTATATATACATAGAGATAGAGCCTCGATAAATTAACGGAAGGATAGTAGACTCAACGGTAGACGTACATAAGTAGTAGAAATCCTCTTAGAACGGTTTTTTCGATTGGGCATGTATAAGGTTAATATAAAATTATATTATAATATTTTAGAGCCTCAATAGCTCAACGGTATAAGGTATGGACTGAAATTCGCAAGGTACCCAGTTCAAACCCCACCGCCGTTGGGGTATTGTCGCACCCACTCCTAATACAAGCTTTTAATTTAAGCTTAGTAAGAGGAGAAAAGGGGAATATTAGACATACCTAAAAAGTATTCCTAATATAGGGCTGTATTAAGGTTTAAGGGACCTGTCAAGTTTAATTTTATGTGGTCGAAGTCGCGGGAAGTAGCTAGTATAAAGTAAGCACCTCAAGTTGTTACGTAAATAGGGTAGTTTCCTCTATAAGAAATCCTAATACATTATTGTTTCGAAAAGTTGACAGAGTGTTAAATATTACAAAAATCAAAAGGAATTACCATAACATTTTGAAAATATAAATCAATCAAATTAAAGACGTAAATCACGTGACTCCAAACAGAAATTTGAGCCGTGACAAGTCCGTTTGATATCAGTGGTGTTGTTGAGTTTTGCTAGGAACCCTGTTTATTTTTCTAAAAGTAAAGTAGGCTCACTCCTTGCAACATTACTTATTCACCAGTGAAAGTCGCGGCGAAATCGGTCCAGCCGTTTCAGAACGTACAGACAGACAAAAATGTTTTCCTTTGTGTGTTTTGTAAGGATGTCAAATAGGTCATTTAAGCTAATTTATTTGTATAGATATAAACTTTAAAATGCTAACATAACGTTATAAAAAAGGAATGTTAATTAATTAAACAATGATCTCACATCCAGGTTACAATTGAATGCATCATTCCACAACGCTTTCACCGAACTGTGATGGGTACACGCGGCGCTAAGGTCAAGGACATCATTTTCTTTCTTAAAATAGCTGTACCCGCGACTTTGTCCGCTTAAAATTACGTAAAAAAAAAAGATTCAATTTTAGTGGTTGGCGCAATTGGCAGTGACCCTGCCTGCCGCGCCGGGGTCGTGGGTTCGATTCCCGCCCCGAGTCTGGGTGTAGTATCTATATAAACTTGTATTTATATATTTATAAAAAAAAATCATTTTTGTATAACAGGCAGTTGCTACAGTCTGTGTGTCAAATAGTCCTATACATTTATTTATTATACCACCCACCAATAATACTTGCATCGTCATGTATGCATATCAAATTGGCTTACCGAATTAACATCTTCTGAGTATTAAAAAATGATGTGTTAAAAGTGCTTGAAATTTACAACTAACCTTACAATAGTGTAATTAAATGCGAAGAAATATAATAAATATAAAAATAATTAAGTCGCTCAGCTCAGTTAAAGTATTTTAGTGAATTTATAAGAAATTACAGAAACAGTATCTCAAATATATTTTCAAAAAAGAAGTGCATTGAATTCTATATAATTATACATATTTGTGATTTTATAAAAAAAATACCAGCCACATTTTTTGATATATGTACTTTATATGTATGTACAGTATACCTTAAAACAATTTAAATGTTACTATATCTTTATAAGAATTTAATATTGCATTTCTTTTTTGTATTACATTTATTGTTAATCCTCACATGTTATAAAGTTATAATTTTTCTTAATACAAATAATGTGTTCCAGTTTTGGCAAATGATCAAGCATGTATGACCGCGACTTTATGCTAAAATTAAAATATGCATATGGCATTTCTTGCAATTTATTTATCTATTTATTTATTGTATAGCATACCCATAATGAGCTAACTTAATTAAGTAATATTAGCTGTTATCCATTCTACTTCTATTTAATTAAAAAAACAGTATGAATATCAATTCAATTTAGTTGAATTGAATATTTCTTATTATATTTATAATTAAATAACTTTAATAGCTTCGAAATTTTACACCTAATATTAATAATTAATATAATGTAATAATTTTTTAAACTTTCTAACTTTAGCAACCACGTATAAATATTTTTTGCTCTATATAATAATAAATGAACTTCATTTCAAATTTAATTAATTGATTAAACGACAATAAACGATATTTTTTTTTGCCAAAGAAATGTTAAATATCACAAATAAACAATTTATGTTGTGTATAAGGATATAAGTTATACTTATTGACTGTACTTTTGGGTACGCCTAATGCGTTGTGAGAACTGTTCAACAAGCGTTGAGCGTCGGGCCTTCAAACTAGATCAACGCATCTCGCTCTATCGCCGGACTCATCCGCCGATGTTAGCTTTTGTCTCGTGGAAAATAAAAAAGAAAGTTAGATTTTTAAGAGATATGTTCGTAAATACGATAACCTCCTAGTGTTCGAAATTGAATAATTCCACGGATACGCCGTATAATAGATTATTACACAAATTTAGATCTTTTTAAGGACACTTTATGTACATTCAAAAGAAATGTACGAATTTATTTTTCTAGTCAACTTTGAGTTTGGTATAATATGGTATACTAATTACTTTTTATTTTTTTAATGTAAAATATCTTAATTAAGTTTACATTGTATATCGTGTTGGCTTTCTATATAAATAAATAAAAAATAAAATAAATAAAATTATTACACCGAGCACAAAGTGAGTCAATAATGCTTGAGGGTTACATTTTATTTAGTGTCTTCGCTTTCGTTCGGGCCTTAAATTAACACGGATTCACTAATTACTAACTTAAGCAATCTACTTTTTTCAATTACATTGCTGTTTATTTCCATTATGTATAGTTTTCTTGCTAAATAGGGAGTATCAAAGTTTTACTATGGTATAGAATGCCCGAATTTTTTTATTTAGTCGATTTTTATTTGAGCTAAATTAGGTCATTAGGATACATATCTTTCCTCTGGTGAAGTTTTACGCGTCATTAGCCCACTGCACATTTGTGTAATTTCACAATGCTATGGTTACTATCTAGGAGGCTTAAAAATAGTTTTTGGATAAGGATTGATATTGTGTTTATAAAAAGACCTTCACAAATAATGCATTATTTTAGAACAGATTTGGTTAGCATAAAAAAGGTTATACTGAGCCAACCTTAAAAGTTAGACATATCGCGGGATTTTATTTAGAACTTTTAAAGGGGAACAATTTTGTTGTACATAACTTTGGCGAAAGCTTTTAATTTACGCTGCACATGCAGTGGAAGCTCTCAATTGGGAAAAAGAACCCCCGATTTTGAAACATTCTTCGTTGGTGCTCCGCTCCTATTGGCCTTAGCGTGATGATATATAGCCTATAGCCTTCCTCGATAAATGACCTATCTAACACTGAAAGAATTTTTCAAATCGGATATGTACTTCCTGAGATTAGCGCGTTCAAACAAACAAACGAACTCTTCAGTTTTATATATTAGTATAGATTAATATACAAGGTGTAAAAGACACCTAACCGGCTACGCGTCTCATGGGTTCAGTACATGATTCTAGAGTCCCCAGTAGTTAAATTTTTCGTCGTCTTTTTTTTGACATTGTGAGGGTTCCGAGGATGGCATAATTGTTTTGTAGCGTATTGGAATATTTTAAAGAATTTGTCACCACGTAAAGCTATTAACTGTCAAAAACATTATGAACCTTTAGCACTCTTCACTTTTCTTCTATCGTCTACAAAGTTCAGAAATTAATTAATCTCTGGGGTCTTGCTGGATGCATTTTTAGAGTGGAATACCTATACCTACCTTAGAAACAGACGACTGAGGTTTTGAAGTTCTATGTATGTAGGTATGCTTTTGGAGGAGGCCAAATTAAGGAATACAATTTAAGTACCTTCATTACATTGTAAGGTTTTGTTGGACAGCTATTGTTGTGGTTTGGATTGTTGGGCGTTGGCATTACGACTTGAGCTGCTGCTGCTCAAAATCATTTTCTGCATCTGACGAATAACAGTTGTAGCATGATATGCCTGTTTCCAACGAGACTTGGCAAAGTTCTTTTTAAGTTGTTCTGAAACAGTGCCATGGATGTTCTTGTTGCTAGCTGCATTGCCAGAAATCCAGGGGTGTGCCAAAGCTTGCCTGTAAGGATTAATAACAATAAATCAAAACATATTTACTCAATAACCTAATAAATAAAATACCTATGTAACTCTTACTCTTTAAAATGAATCCCTTACAGAGAGTTTTTGTTAAATGAATGGAGTTAAGTAACCTAAATATTTATCACAAATTTTGATAATATTTTCTATTTTTTTTAATGAGCAGTTAAAAAACAGTTATATGTCGTCTAGTTGTAAGGACAGGATGTCCGCCAGAAGTAGCAGCACTCCAGCTGAGACATTGTCACAGTTATTTTGATCACAAAAACACCGACACGAAACAAAAGTTCTTTTTCTTCAATTGAACAAAACTTAAATTTAATTTATAATGTCTAAATGAACTTATTGGAATTTAGTTTAAAACATAATTATGTATATAAAAAGAAAAAAATTAAATAAAGTATATTATCATGATCCATTATTAGAAATATATAGGTACCCTCATTTGTTATTTATTAACGAAAAAAATAAATAATAGATAAATTTCACACTAACACGTTGCAAATAGGTTATAATATGTACCTCTGATAGGCTAGTTGACTTTTTTTCAGAAACTAATTAAAAAACTAAACCTAAAACAGTATGACGTAACGACGTGCTAAACAAACAGCAGTACTTGAGTGTAAGAGTGTGGAGCAAAGGTAATCAACGACAATTTGTTTAATATGCAGTGATGTGACGTGCTCAGGTTGCAGTTTGGAGTCACGTGATTTAGGTCTTTAATTTAATTGATTTATATTTCCAAAATATTAAAGAATCTGAAATTTTATAGTATTTCCAATTGACTTATGTAATATTTACACCTCTGTCAACTATCCGGAACAGAACTTTGATGGGTCAGTGCAGTTATAAAGCTGTGTTGTCTGTCAGCTGTCAAAAATTCTCCCGCCTAAATTGGAATTTTTTTTTTGGCACTGGTCATATTCAAAGAGCGCGGTATTTAAAATCGCTCATACCACATATAAAAGATGGATACTGTAAACTGTTTCCTGTACTAGCTCTTTTGTCAAGTATTTTGACATATTCCACTGATTCAGAATAATCGTTTGGCCAAATAGTCTTGAAAATATAGTTATATTAATGATTACAATTTAAAACGATAGGTTTTTTTGCTCATCGCTAAATACGATTTTTTCATATACAATAAACTTAACAAATTCTTTATTTAATTCTCTTTGACATTGACAGCTAATGACGTTACGCATAGACAATAGACTAAACATCACTACACAGACGATATATATTTGTCGGGAAGAATTAAGTGGAAATCCTAAATATATTATAGTTTGCGATGCTCCTGTAATTTAATTTTGATCGTTTTTAATAACATTTAAGTGGGGCTTTTAAATAATTTTTTTTTACAATACCACGAAGGCCGAATCTTTCTTTCGCAGACTAAACACCGCCTTCATTGAACAAAGCTTTGATACTTTTCTCTGTTCCCTTTAATAAAATAAAACTGCCAAAAAAGATTTGCTGTAACAAAAGAAACGGCATTTGTATCGGTCCAGCCGTATATGTGTATATATAATATTATGTGTGTGTTTGCGTTTGTGTGTGTATGTACTAGTGTGTGTGTGTTCACATTCCAAATATGTGCAATAAATTTTTAGTATCTGTATATCGGAACATACCCCACGTCAGCTTTCACATAAAAACAGCGCACCGAAATCAGTCCATTCACGTAGAAGCTACGATACTTCAGACAGGCACGTCAATTTGATAACAGCCCTCTTTTTATCATTGGGATTTAAAAAAGGAAAAAAAATACAGTTACTATTTAGTATAATGTAACATTTTTAATAGGATAAAAATTTCAGAGAGAACGGAGGCTGTTTGCAATAGCTTCCGGGAAAGCGGTCCTAAGCTAACATTGGAATAACGTATTATAAAAACTTTTGTCAGGTTCCAAATGAACCTATAATTATAAAAAAACATTTTTCTCTTATGTAGAGTATGAGGAGGTCGTGGCCTTATGAGTGGTCGGCATTTGAGGCGATCGCTAGATCTTGCTGCGACCGGGTGATAGATGAATGACCCACTCTAACACTGGTTTATATTTGATATCAGACCTCCTAATAAATAAAATAGAATGCTGACTCGTGCTTATTTTTAAGTCGTTTTAATTTCTACCTGTTATTGTCTATATGTTAATGTTTTCTGTAACGCTGTTGATTACTAATAAATAAATAAATAAATAAATAATCATCGTTAAAACTATTTAAAAACGAAAAATATGATAAAAATAACTTAATACTGGCAGGCAAGACACTAACTTCACTAATAGTAAGTAATAAAACACAGAAAATTATCTAGTAAGGTACTTTTCTGAGCGATTCCTTTCGTTTTTTTTTATGACAGGGAAAGCGAATTTATGCCTCGTAAAGGTTACTTTGCGGGATGTTATTACGACAGTGCGACGATTTGTACTTTACTGCTGTACGTGAACTGACAATTGAATGCCAAGTACGGACTCATCTTAACGGTGTGATAAATAAAGATCAATATTTTGCGTCCAAATGTAATAATGAATGACTAACACGGTCGTGTAGTCTAGGCAAGTGCTTTTTTGGGACAATTAAAAAAAAACAAAAATTGACCCAATAGAAAAATATGAACGAGCTATTATTGGAGAAAGATATGTAATATAGCTCTATATAATTTTATCTAGCCAGCTGACACAGATCTTAGACCATAGCTTCATCTTTGCAGATATAGTATTGTATATCTAATTAATTAAAGAAATTATTGTATTGTATATCTAATATTAAAACGGCGAACTTCTGAATCTGAATATCGGAGCCCATAGAATAGGTGTGATACCTATCTAGGCATTTGTTAATTAAGTATATAAGTTTACATCTTAATAATATTAGTATAGAAGAAGAAGAAGAAACAGTTTTATTTGGGATAAAACACTGTACATAAATATACCTACAATATACACATAAAAACAAAAAAAAACCTTATAAATTATATGTATGAACAGTGAGATGCTCCAAAACTGTCAGAATTTCTCAGCTTTATTCCACTTTCCACTTCCGATGTTTCTCTACTTTTGAATTTGATTTTCAGAAGCCTTTACGCAGGTGTATAAACTTTCTAGGTAATTATTAATTAAGCGTATAACTTTAATAATAATTACATTCTAAATATCTCTTATTTCACTGACGCTATCTGAACAGTGTACCAACACCACTTCTTATATCACTGAAAACATCACTCTTACACCCGCTAAACACGTTTCGATAAATCGTTGCGAAAAAACTGCGCAGTTTTTAACGATTTAACTCTACAGTTTTTTCGCAACGATTTATAGAAACGTGTTTGGCAGCTACTTACTTTCATTCTTTATCAAGACACTGTTCCAACACTTCTCGTATATCACTTATTCTTAATGCATTTCCCTCAGAGGACTTCATCGTGAGTCTCTCCTTCTTCTTCTTCGCGTTCTTAAGGGTGATAGAAGGGCGACCATTTGCAATACTGGTTTTTAAATATCCGATCTCCTCCCTATTTCGGAAGGCCCTTAAAACAATAGGTCCCGATTAATATCACTGAGTGTGATTGTAGAAATTGTTTAGGTTCCAGAAATGACGTCAGACGTCAGTCGGTCATCTTAACTCGCCCCACAGCCACATCCTCTCCATTCTAATTTCGGAGCCAGACATAGTTTAATTTGAATGATCATGTAGTGTGGACGGGGACTTTGTGTAACTTCACAATGTTTTGTAGAACTTTGTAGACTTCAAGGTCAAAAATATACAAACACTTTGGGCTATTTCTGGCTCCCATAAAAGCGGACCCTGGTAATAGATCGGAATAACGCTAGGTAGAAGAAGATACCTGATCTGAAATCTGATTTCAGATTTAAAATATCTTTTATAAATCTTTAATAGGTTTTAAGATGCAAGGAAAAAAAAATCAAACCCCTTATTTAATTGTATAATTAATAACAAAGAAACGTAAAAATTTTTGTAATTTTTTTTATAATGTATTATTGAAAATACATTTCAAAAGTCTACATGAAGATTTATAACTATCCCTGAATTCCAGGGTAAAAGTCTAACACCGGAGAACAAAGGTTGTAAATATTACTTACCGCATTCTGTTTAAAACGAATATACATTTAGTTTCTTTCAATATAATAATAACATTTGTAATCTTTGTTACCATTTCAGAATAAACCGGATGGTATTAAAAAAATATCATTTAATTTTATTAAATAAATCACGTATACTTTGCATACATGAGAAAAAATCAGGAAATTCTACTAAAATATCTTATTTTTATTTTAAAACTATTTAACGTAAAATCAAGCGTAAAAAACATACCTGTGGCTTGAATGAATAAGAAAACTTAGTATATTTTTTCTAAATTAAAAAAAAAACTTTAAAAAAAGTTCTACTTACTGTTCCCTGAAACGATAGATGTATAGTATTTTATAACTTGTAGTATATTCGTTTAGTAGTTATAATTCTGAATTAGAAACAGCTTTTGAACAGATAGGTACCCCACTAAAAAAAGGTATGGAGTTACAACAAATAACGTGGGCGGTATCGAAATGTTTGTAGATGTCGAAAACTTTAAATAACTTTGCATAGATTTTTTAATAAAAAAAAACTTGTTTAATATCATTTCTTTGTTCAAATGTCGTATCTCATTTCAAAGGTAATTGGTTTTTAAGCGTTCTAACAAGGTGATCGTTAAAACACTTAATTATTAGTGGGATTTAACGGCCATCTTTTTAGACGTCGTTCTCGGAAGCGCTCTGAGCTGTTCGTTTACAAACAAGCTACTTACTATGAGCTCGGGATTATCCTGATGACGTTTCTTTGTTGGTTAATTCTCAACAGGACCCTGCAACCGTTCTGAAATTTGGGTTCCTTAGTGAAATAGATAAAACCATTTTAAATATTGCAGCCTCAGTTGCTTGATTGAGGTATTTTTATATAACCTAAATTTATGTGCAATAAATAAAGTATTATATTGTAATCATACGAGCATATAAGGTAAAGAATATATATTTTTAAATAATGCCAAGAATTTCTTTAAGTTGGCTTTCTTCTAATTTCTGTTGTATAACTATGTTCTAGCATAACTTCTAGGGCAGAACTTCTGCAAGAAGAGGTTAGTTAGGTCGATGACTAGCAAGCACACTTTGCAAATACAATATATTTCATTCCCTTGCATTCCCTCCGAGGATGACGTTATACGGAAATCGGTCATCTTAACTGGCCATACAGCCACATCCTCTGCAATCTAGGCTAGACCGGGCTAGCGCCAGTAAAGTGAAGATAATGTATTAAATTAATTAAAATTAAAAATATCTTTATTCAATTTCGTAAGTTCAGAATACAATGATGCAAGAGCCCTAACGTGAGCACTGATGAATTGCTGGTCTTTACACGGTGCGACTACGACACGACACAGGACATACGATATTTGTGATGGTATAACATTTGAGATTCATTTGAAATGAGAGTTGCTTTTGCTACCTAATTCGTTATTATTTTTCTATTTTTATCATAAATTTCCAATTTTGTACGTTTTTACCGTACAAGGTTAAAGTCACTAGGGTTCACTAACCTAATTAGTAAACATTTTGAAATTAGAAGTTGAATTATTTCTCATGAAAGGATGTTCACTTCTAGACTTAAGAAAGATAAATAAATAAGATATATTTAATTTGAATTCCTCAGAAAGGGTCTTATTAATCCCAAGTTATATCATAAATCCGAATGTTAGTTTTTTTAGCTTTGAATCTTAGCGGCTCAATTATTATGTTTTCATACACATACAAAAAAGGACAAAGGTATCTTTAACTCGCATATATGGACAATACGATAAAATTGATCAACATTAACACAAGAAAAACCGCGGATATAAAGAGATATTAGAAATTTTCTACAAAAAAAATTACGTCACTTAAACAGTTAACAGTTAAGTAGACCAGGTAGGCCGAGGAAGAGGTGGCGCGACGACTTGGACGCCTTTGCGGGAAAGGAGTGGATTGGTTTAGCTTCGTAAGGTTGTAGAGATCGTGGGGGTTCCGAGGATGACGTCAGATGGCAATCGGTTATCTTAACTCGCCCCACAGCCAAATCCTCTGCAATCTAAGCGGACCCTAGTACTACTAGACCGGGATAACGCTAGGAAGAGGAAGAAGAAGGGATACTATATATTTTAATTATACAATTATAACTAAAAAATGTAGCTCATAATCTTAATAGTTAGTATTTAAGTCAGTTTAATAGAAGGTCACGTCCTAATTGCATACGGATAACTCAACAGGATAATTGCAGATCACGACTCAGTTGTTGTTAAAACAATATAATTATTTGAAATAATAACCATGACCTATTAAAGCGATACGACTGTTAAGAAGAAAAGGTTTCGAAAATTCATAGAAATAACTTAATTAACTTAATTATTTCTTATCATTAACAGACGCTGGTGAACCCTGCACTTAGTTTTTAATACGTATTATCTGATATGTACTGCATCTTTTGTCGGAACTATTTCAAATAAAATTATCAATTTATAAAACATTCAGCTAGTGCCACGTTTTACGGAAAGGACGTAAAGGATCAGCAGTATAGCAGACGAGCCAAAATTCGGTCAAGACAACGTCTGCCGTGTCTGTCTTTATATAAGAAAGATTAGAACTTCGGTCTTACTTTAGAGTAAAGAATCAATGCATGAGGTCCGTTCCGTATAATTAAAATGCAAATTCAAACCGTAATTAGTAATCATAAAACGTATATCACAGCGTGTTATATATCAGCACGCACGTAAAATACATCGTAAATTATATAATAATTTAATTAACTTGTTACTTGTCTGCAAGTGTAAGTAAATTTACGAGTTATACTTTTTTAATGAAACGGATGACCGCGACTGTACAAAATATTCAAGTATATTTTCTCATCCTTATTTAATTTTATAAATATGAGAATAACCCTTTCTGGTACGTTTTCAGGGCTAAACTACTGAACTTTCGGTATGAAGATAGATTAAACCTTGTGGAAGGACATAGGGTAGTTTTTGTCGTAAAAATGAAATTCGATAGGGGTGGAAACTATGTATGAAAGTCGAAGACAACAACGCGGACGATTCACGGGTTGTGTGAACTAGTATATCAAAAGATGTAACCTTATAAAAAGTAATTCGAATGAAGCATCTTGTTAATTTTATTATTTATTTTAATTTCTTACAGCTACATGTAATCGCTTTAAGCTGTTATATCCTAACCATGCAACGGATTATCAAACAAGTTTGTATATATGTACCTAAAAATTCATCACTTCACAAGGTGAAGGCTCATCTCACGAGCCTTTATAATGGCTTCTCTCAATTTCTCCAAAACGATCTGGGAACCTTTATATTTTTTATTGATGATTAATGCAAATTATATTTTTATCGATAAAGTATCGTTAGTGTCACACGCATCACTAACTACAAACGGCGAGTTAGAAGCGATTTCATAAAAAGCAGTCTCTTTTACAACTGAACGAGTAAGCGCTGAGCGGTTTTTTGTGCAGTGGAAGGGCCGCGCGCAATGTGCGGAACTGGTTTGCATTTCGATTATTTGAGAATAATTCGCGCACTCTATGTAGGTTAGGGATGCTAGAGTGGGTTTAGGGGCCAGGTTTTTAAACAATTTTTGAACAATCACTCGAAAATCTTACGTAGTTCGAAGATGCTAGTATTGCTTTAAAACAATTATTTCGCGACACAATTAAAGAGCTCTACATAATTTTGGGGTACTAGAGTAGCTATAGATATTTGCTGTTAAAAATGTTCTAATTTATTTTTACTAGTAAAAGTAAATTTTCATATACTATTTTTTTGGCAGATCACATCTAGATATGAAGTTAAATTACTATGTTAAAGCACAAATCAATTGACGTGATAGTTGTTTAGTGTACAATAGATTTTTTTTTCTTATGCATTTTTTATTTTTTATCACATAATTTATATCTTTATATAATTACTTATTTATTACAGATAGGCTTCATTTTTTTAATATACAGACCCACACTCACTTGCACTTTTTTTTTCCTTCCTGGACGTCTAAGGTAGGCTGGTAGAAACTTCTTTTAGCATTAAGCTCACCTTTTGTGCATCATTTTTTTAGTTGTGCGATAAAAGTTAAAAAAAAGAAAAAAAAATAAGAATTGCTCAAAGGGCCTAGTACGACTTTTTCGAACCGAATTAAATCGACGTTTCGACTTTACTTAGGATGAAAATATTCGTGATAGGCCCACAGCGGACCCTTCTTAGCGTCAAGGCATACTGTATTAGCATTGATTAAGAACGTGAAACGATTAAGACTAGCCTCCTGTTGGTCTAGCACGAACATTTTCACCCTAAGTCGAATCGTCGACTTACTTACGGTTCGAAAAGATCGTGCTAAGGTTAGGTTAGGGCTGGCTTCGCACGCCTTAAACAATTTTTCTGGACGTACCATATTAATTATGTTTTTACCCGTGGCAACACCAAATCAAAATTAATTTTAAGCAAAGAGATCAAAGAACACACCTCCAAAAGATCGCGAAAGCAACTTAAATGACCTTTGTGACCTTGAAAGTCGGTTAATGATAGGATAAAAAGGGCAAGGTTCCGATGGTTCTCGTAACAGACTTAAGCGTCGTAATGCGGGCTGTAGGTAAACACTTTTTAACCAGGTTACTACAATGAAGGGCTTCTTCTTGGATTTTCGATGACGCACCGTAAGGTGTTGGGTTCCGTACCCAGTCTGATACATAACTAAAAACCTATTAACATTTTGTATCGGAGTAATTACTTACTTTGACGTAATTAATATGTATGATTTAATTGTGCTTCCTATATCGATATCTCCCACGTAAATTGTTGTAACCCAAAATTCCCAATTTCACAGTAGAGCGTTACAAAAATATAAATTGAAATAAAATCGTCATTATGTAACACATTGGTGTATACAATTATATTTTATTATTGATATAATATATAATTATATTATATCAATAATAACGATTACATAATTATATACAATAATATATTAATAAGTGACTGTTAAAATTTTAAAAATTACTTATATCTAGATATCGATACTTCCCACGTAAGTTGTTGTAACCCCAAATTCCCAGCTTTATAGTAGAGCGGTACAAACAACTACTTTGTAATACAGTGCAACCTTAATATAACGTACCTCAATATAACGACTTCCTCGATTTAACAAATTCTTTGTAATCCCCTTGAATTGTCCATAAGAGTCAATATAAAATATACCTTTACAATGCGAACACTTTTTGCGAACAACCTCTTTATAAAGAATTTGCAACTGTCAAGAAAAAGTATTCATACCTCTAATTTACGAATTTCGTCAACCCAAAACCTTTATATAAAGTTCTCACCAAAAATATATAACTCTTAATCTTATAGTATGTGATTCATGTCGCGACATGTTTGTCGTGACATTGCCTTGCTTTGCCATCTTATATTGACAGCAAAAATTTAAAGTGGCAAAAACTTTTTGCCACTTTATAGCATCTCTCGTAAATTTCTCGAATACATCAAAAACACTTTAAGTCACCCGTAACAGATTATACATAGATAGAGCGCAACGATAAGGCATAATCAATTCAAAAACAAAGATTATTGCATTATTTTAATTAAATTCCCACCATTGCTCTGATGTCATGCAGATTTGCATTTGTGTTCGCTTGTAAGGCAGTAATTTATCACGGATATCGACACAGATCACGAATAAAGCCGATGTAACCAATAAGGACGTCAAGCGTTCGTGTTGTACTCTATATGGGCGGGAATGGTCGTGCGATGTACATTTAGCATGCAAGACATTTACAAAAGGCCCTTAGTTATCTTTTTATTAAGAGAAAGCAAAATATGTTTTTATTATTAAGTCTAAGTCCAAATTGTCTTTAACCGGAGCCAGACGTAGCCCAAAGTGTTTGTACATTTTTGTCCTTGAAACCACAAAGTACTACAAAATTTTGCGCAGCGGCACAAAGTCCCCAACTGCACTAGATGAACATTGAAATGATAATTCAAATGAAGCTATATCTGGCTTTGGCATTATACACATAGACTTTTTTTACAAGTGCTTGTGATCGTCATAGTACTTAAATATAGGTACATACGAGTACATCATTTTCAAATCTTCTGTGGAACCAATTACAAGCGTCTGTATTTCCGAACGGATACTAGTTAGGGACCTTCAAGAAAAGAGCAAACTCATTTCTCAAAGGCCGGCAACGCATCTGCGATCCCCCTGGTGTTGCAGTTGTCCATGGATAATAATAATTGATCTATTAATGATTTAATCGGTATTTTAAATAGGGTATAAGCAAATTAAGTCTTGGTAAAATAATAACGTTGAAATTAAGTTTTTCTTTGCAACAGTACTATTTTTTTGTACGTATTACTTCGAAATACTTCAGTATATATTATATTTGTGATACAGTGCTGAGGGCCTAGCACAAACTTTCCAAGTAAGATCGACTTATTTAGGTTCGGTCGGTTCATGTTAGGACCCACAGGTTTATGTCACCAATTTATGTACTAACGAGAAAAATAGCATTCATGTCTTCTTTACATTATATAAACAAATACGTATACTGTAATGACCACACGAGGAATGGTATTTTGGTTATGTGTCGACAATATGATTTACTTTACATTTTAATAATTGAAGATTTTTTTTAAACCGTGAATAAACATTTATTCAGATGTTTCTTCTTACTTAACAGGCTTATTTGGTTACCTTTCTCTAATAAAGCTCATTAGTTATAAAAAGAACTATTTGACGCGGCCTGGCTTCAAATTATTTGTATTTCCCTTTTTAGCACTATCCCATAGATAATTGGTATCACTTTTGGCGTCGCGCGTCGCGTATCGTATTAGATTTAACATGCGCTGAGAAAGGTTACTAACGTCAAAAAAGTCTGTATCTATCTGTTTTGTTCCGGGAAATCTTCAAAACGCTCTACCGATTTGGACAGGACTTTCACTGATAAATACCCAATTTTACAAGGAATAATATTATTCCTAACTAAAAATAAAAACTATATAGTTTTACCCATCGGCTACTGTGCTTTCAGCTAAATAATTAAGATTCCGCACAAAAAAAATAAAACTATCGACCTACCACTTATCTACGTAATCCGTAGATACTCATAACGCTTTACTTGCCACAAATTTAGCATGACTGCCTCTCCTACCATTAGCTACAGATACTTGAATATATATTTGATTATCAAGGATGACCTGAGTCGCACCCTTGCCTCGCTTCAGTTAACGATGTTATTGAACCTACCACTCACCGTCGGTCGTCAAGAATACAGCCTTTATTGTTGACTTAATTGGTCTGTGTCGTTTTCATTGTGTAACGTAGAGCTTTGCCCTTTAGATCATAATGGCTAAAATCTCTATTATATATTTCTTTATTGTATTATACATGTGTATTTATAACTTACAGTGTATTATCAACACCTGTTAGATTTTTTAATCTGTGCCTCAAGAAGTTACGGAAAATTCGCTGCCTTAAAACTTTCGGCACATATATAACAAAGCATGCGATGAAATATTTTTTAAATTCTATTCATGTGTATAGATTGTGTCGATACATAATAATATATGATTCCATAGCAATTCTAACATTTAAGAGATCTCATAAATAAGCATGAGGACAGTAATCAGAAGTCATTTTAATTATATTTTTATCTCATAAAATAAGATGCATAAAGGTTAACAAACGTATTTACTTTAATATTGCCAGCGAGATGAATAGGGATTACCAAAAAAAGGAAAATACAAAATACAACAATCCGCCATCTTAAACACCCACCAGAGCCTATGACTTTACTGCATGTTATAGTGCGTTCCAAGATCGATCGATAAGAGATCGCAAAGTGTTCATTGATATTCGACATTTGACGACCGTACCGTTATGGTCGCGGCGAAAACCTCGAGGTGACGCTTAGCGGAACGCACTGTTAAGATAAAGTGACGTCAGGACAGCTTCGACTATTTTGGAGGGAATTTGAATCCTGTTTATAACGTTTTTTTTTCCTGCTATAAAAAGAATAAATATAAATAAGAATAATTTCTGCAGAAATATTCGATAGTTGAGAACATTTTAAACGTATTTTTCTAAATTTGTCGTCATGCCTATTGTATCGTGTGTCTATACATATAAATAGGAATATATATAAACACTTATATATAGAACTTACCGCGTAGATATTATGGGCTACTAAAAAAATTAAAAAAAATACGGATGCCTAAATTTTTTGATAATATTGTATCGCCCATGTTATTCAGGGATAATGTAGGATTCTAATAGTGAAAGAATTTTTTAAATCGGTCCTGTAGTTTCTGAGCGTTACAATTTCAATTCAGTTCAGACAAACAATCAAATGTTTCCTCTTTATAATATTTGTATAAATATATAAAATATTTTTGTTCCTACTTAATGCTCATGACCATATTTTTTGTACTTTATATACCTACTGCAACTTAAAAGAAACTTTTTTCCGTTTAGCTTCAGTTTGCCTGTATCGATTTCGTTGGAACAATCATTTCTCATAGGCTAATTTAAAGCAAACAAGTGCATTAAACAAAATTAACGTAGAAACTATCTAACTCTATAATCAACACTAAATTAAACAACAAAATTGTCCTGATAAATAAATATATACAGGACTGTATGACACACGGACGTCTTCCTAAGGTAGACAAATTAATGCCTGTGTTATCGGTAGCAAACGCCTGTTATACACAAATATTTTTTTGTACAAATATATAAATACGCATATATAGATAATACACCCAGCCACGAGGCGGGTTTCGAACCTACGACCCCCGGAGCGGAAGGCAGTGTCACTGCCATTTCTATTAAAATTCACGCGGAAATCGTTTTATGAGATTAGATACTAATTAACTTAATTTTATGAATGAAACATTATCAATAAAATTAATAATTTAAACGAATTCTTATATTAAAATGATGATTTTTTTGTATATGTTTTAAATATCTACATTTTAACATAATGTTGGGAAAAAATAGATTTCTCATATGTATATTAGTTTCTCAGCTGGAGAAGTAAGCAAAAAAATATGTACTCGTATTACTGTATTTCTTCTGGTTTAGAGTTACCAGGGTGGGTAAGCTATTAACGGAAAGAAATGGGTATTACAATTTCATGTATTTTTTGATCATTTACAGGCTGTAAAGACTTGCACGATGACTAGTTGTAAAAAATATTATATAACAGATGCGTAGGGCTCTCGCTTTCAAAGTTATGGTAATTTTTTTTGTATTCAGGGGGTTTTTTTCTTTACAATTTATGTTACTGATTAAAATTAAAGAAAATAGTTTTGTTAAAGTATAATATAGATCATTTAAAAATCAGACGTAAAAATATGTAAATTTTATTAATAGTTTTGGGAGCTTTAAAGCGTCTGACAAAAGTTCTAGGCAATGTTAAGAGTTTGAAAACTCAGTACGTAAGGTTTCATCCTTCAGCAAATAAGTCACCTTATACTCTTGCCTTGAGGTACTCAAATGTACATCAAAGATTGATAAAGAGCTGAAAAAATATGTAATTACAACTCGAAAGACAACTAATTGAATATTTAAAATAAAACGTGTTTGCTATGGAGGCTTTAAGCTTCCGCCAAAATCAGCTATGAATTTTTTAAAACTTACGAATAATGATTTTGCTGAACACCCATTATCGAATATTCAGCCACGGTCATGACGAAGCGTTATAATTTACTTCAAAATTAGTCTACTGTGTAGGTATTACCTATACTAAGAAGTGTGTACAGTGAAATGATATTTTTAGAAGCGCCTATAAATAAAAGATATAGACTATAGACTAAAGTACAATCGCTTGGATTCAACAAATACATAGAGAATGTAATTATTAATTAAAACTTACTTCTGATAAAATTAAAGTATTATTTATAATGCGTCCTTGTTAATAAAATCATATGAGTAATATTTTACATTTGTTTTGAGTACTTTTTTTTTCGCGATCTGATCACAGAATTCAGTGCGACCAAAATTTCTCATATCCGGGGAAATGACCGAATAGGCTGAAACCTCATGGCTGCCGAATATTCGTGGCATGTTTGTTAATTTGCTCATTTTCTTTTGTTAGCAGGCATTTGGTCGCCGCGGTATCCGCGAGGTACCCGGTTCAAACCCCACCGCCGTTGGGGTATTGTCGCACCCACTCCTAATACAAACTTTTCATTTAAGCTTAGTAGGAGGGGTAAAGGGATTATTAGACATACCTAAAAGGTATTACTAATATTCTTTTTTTTTTAAGTGTAAACCTGAGAGTTTTCGTTGAGCGGTGGATTCACCAATGTCTATGAGGTGGACTCTACCGCGGTCATGTATGCACAAAGTCAAAATCATTTATTCATATAGACTTTTTTTAAAGCACTTATGAACGTCATACGTATAATATTATTTTTTTTAAATAATTTAGTGATAAAATTTACGACTTAAAAGCTAAGTTTACGAGGTTCCTCGCGCCCTGTACTGTGAAGAGCCCGCAACAAACGCAGTCTTGTAATTTTTTTCGTATCACCATTTTTACAATAATTGCAAAAAAATCTAATTAGTTTTATTTTAAAATAAATGAAATATAAGTAAGTAAATTGGTTTTCCTGGAACCCTAGGCTGCGGCCCAACTTAATTAACTGTTTATGGCGTGTTTATTAACAAGTTTACCATGAACACTTATTTTTTTTTTCTCCAAGTCATATTATAATGTAGATCTGTAGAAGGCGCGGCGCTAGCGGTATACGCCTTGCCTTCTATATAAAGTTACGTAACATTTAGGACAGAGGACGGGATGGGGGGAGAGTCAAAAAGTTACGGTGCGTTACATGGAGGGTTAACCATACCCGGATTATAAAAACACAGGAGAAAAAGCTGTATCTCGACTTGCCAATGGTAGACGATGATTCCAGGACACACAAATTTCCATTCTAAAACCTTTAAGTTTCGGTTCAAATTTCTATGTAACTGATGTATCATTCAAAATCCGATGACGTAACTTTTTAAAGATTGTGAAGCGCCTCCTAGAACTTTGTAATAACGTACTAAAAGGTATATAATGTGGAGAGTTGTGGTAAATAGCTGTCTTTTACTGTAAATAGAGATCGCCGGCTGATCGAAATTCAACTATAATCTTTATATTTGCTTACCATATTTAAAATTTTAATTTTTTTACTACGAAATCGATATGTTTACTATTAACATGCTTGCGGCCATCATGACTTCGCTTCGACACCATACATAGTAAAATATATACATGTGTGTATAAATCGTGTGCCATTGGTGTGCGTGTGATTTTACTTTAATAGTTTAATATATTAAAATTTCACATTTTTTTTTAAATATTAGCATTCGCAGACACTCCATATAAACTATAATTGTGCCAAATTTCATACTCCTCCGTCCGTCTATTTGTGTCTCAGATTATTTCAAAATCCAGTGGGGATGTCCAGAGCTGAAGTAATTGAACGTTTTAACGCGAATGTAGGCTACAGCGGGCTCATATACTCCGTCAGTCAAGATGTAAGGCAACTCTTTTTTTATTAGCATTACCTCCAAACAATAGCATTTTCTCTAGGCACTTTTAAATTAACATTGATCTGCAGAATTTCAATTAAAACATGAACTCACGATCATTTTTCATTTGCAATTATATTAGATTTTTCCAGCTTTTTGCTTTTTTGCCTTGATTTGATTACCGTTGAGGAATTATTTTAATAGATTATAGGGCAAAGCTTTTAATTTACACACGTTTGGAATAGTAAATTGCGTAAAAATTCGAAAATAAACCAACAAATTACTTAAATACTAATCAATATGATAAACTTTTAAAGTGATATCATGTACTTAGGGCAAATGAGAATACAAGAAAATTTCATGTTTGAGGCAAGAGACCTGACGCATTGAAAAGATAAATTAATCTATGTATATATTAATATGAATTTAATTTTGTTGTAATAATGATGATTATAAGATTGTGAATTAATTTTGATTGTGCACATTGCATGCGTGTAAAAATGCATGATAAGATTTATGTTTATTAAACAAAATATTTCTGCTCTTGATGTGAGGCTGTGACTTCTTAGTTCCATACAAAAAATGTGATTTATCTTATAATACCCTAATTTATAGAGGAACTATTTATAAAGGAAATATTTTTTTACGAATATATAGATTAGTTTTTATCAGAAACTTAATTATCGCGACTTATGCGACTACTATAATTTATTGCTGGCATCAAAAATTTTTGTGTGTCAAGAGGTTGCCAATCCCTGAGATAGACAGCTAATATTCAGAATGCTTCACCATAATGTGTTATTTTATTCCACATTCCCTTACACATTCTTTTATTTTCATCTTAAGTGTTGTAACCAAATTGATTTTATCCTATAATATACCTATTATATTTATTAGCTTTTTAAGGTTCCATAGTCAAACCTTTATAGTTTCATTCTGTCCATCCGTTTGTTTATCCACTGCAAGATTGAAGTTTTGCAAATTGAATATATGCTAAAGAAACTCATTAGGAAAATTATTTTTTAGCAAAATCAGACAACTTGTAACAAATACCCTTATTGTACATCACCTACAGAATCCTTCTATATCAGCATGTGTTCACTTTGTGCTTTAGGCCACTTTTTTAAGAAACAAGAATCATCAGTCACCAGGATTTTATGACTTAATAACTTACTCTATCAAAATACAGGAAAAAATAATTTTAATTATTTATTCGAGCAGGTTGACTATGCGGTCGCAGTGCTTGCCCTACATAGAGTGAAAACTATCCGTCGTCGTTGTGGTTTTCTGTCTTGTTTCGGTTCATCAGCCTATGCTAGGCCAGATCGACGCGCTTTCTAGATAACGATACGGAGAAAAAACATCAATAACTGGTAGCAATCTTGTCACTTTCAATTTTAAAGTGCGCAATTTGGTATTGTTGCCTAAATAAGTCGTAGCTCGTTGAGTCTTATCTTAATCAGTGGCTGGCATTTGAGTCGATCGTTAGGTTAAGCTGATCTTTAGCTGTAACCGTGGCTGAGTGGTATATGGGTGACCCATTCTATCACTGGTATTGAAATATCCGACCTTCTTTGTGTTTCGGAAGGTACGTAAAACAGCAGGTCCCGATTAATGTCACTGAGTTATAGTAGTCGTGAGATTGTAGAGATTGTGTGGATTCTGGTGATGACGCCTGACGTAGTCGGTCATCTTAACTTGCCCACAGCCTCATCCTCTAAGCGGGCCTGCTACTAGACCGAGATAACGCTAGGTTAAAGAAAATTTTTGAGAAAAAAAAAATGCTTAAAATCTCTAAGGAGTTGTGTGTCAGTACCGTCATTATAATGAATAAAATACTAAAATTGATATACAGCTATGTAGGCCAATGAGTATCTAGTTATAGGCATGCCTAACCATGCAGATCATTGTTGGACTTTCTTTGCACTATCCGCAGAACATGTAAATATCAGGACTTTCTTTACCAAACTAATTAACAATTTTTACAGACTATGAATATATTAAAAAATGTATATAAATAGAAATTTATTTAATTCAACAACAAGAAGCTCATTTTTGCGAATACATTATTAATTATAATACCGCGCACGACAAATTTTTGTACATTCATTTTTGTCCTTGAAGTCTATAAAGTTCTACAAAACTTTGTGTAGTTAATTGTAACTACACAGAGTTTTGTAGATTGCCTGGGGGATTGCCCCGACCATAATACATGATCATTGAAATGATCATTCAAATGAAGCTATGCCTGGCTCCGGTATAAGAAATAAAGAATAGACTTAATGACATTTTAATTAAAGATGAAATGACATTTAAAAATTTTGACAGCAGGTTAAGTATATTCGTAAGTTACAATAAAACTAAAAAATGTATACAGCATCTAAAAGGCAAGGAAAAGAGTTTATCTAAAGAAAATTCATATTATGTTAGTATTTTCTTACCTATAGAATATGTGATGAACATGAAATCAAATCGCTTCCCTATATACTTATTTATGAAACACTCCTTGTATACCTATATATTTATAGAATATATAGGTAGGAACTTAGAATAGTGTCGAACTCTTAGGTGCGGCTGCTGGGTGTGGACCTTTCGTAATAGATTAGTTATTCTTCACTGGTACTTACCGGCGCTGTTGTTAAACATCATTAGAAAGCAATAATAAAGTGCAGTATCTATGCCTAATGTAATAGTCAATTTTCAAGAAATATAATGGTTCCATTATGACGATGATAAAGTGTTCGATACAGTCGCAGTTTTCAATTTAGAAATCTACGATAGAGATTACGCACCTTTCTCGCTGCGGTTTGTAAAATTTACCATAACTATAATATTAAAACTATTATGGTGTTTGGTTGAAATGATAAACAAGCTTGAATACAACTTTTGTTAAGTATTTACGATTAAGTTTTTCTGTATGGAAATGAGGGTTGGATCGTGAAATCACTAGTGACGTAAGTAATAGATTTTAAGAAGTATTGCAGCTAATGACGTGATTGTATTATTGAAGTCAAATAAACTTATAAATTGCTAGTTATTACCCGCGACTTCGTCCGCGTAAAATTAGGTGAATAAATCAGCGTGATGATAATATATAGCTTATAGCCTTCCTCGATTAATGGGGCTACCTAGCACTGAAATAATATTTCAAATCGGACCAGTAGTTCCTGAGGTTAGCGCGTGCAAGTAAACAAACAAACTCTTCAGCTCTATGTATTATTATAGATAATTAATGAATTTATCTTTGTTTTTTAACCGGGAGTCGCAGATACAGATGTTGCAGCACTGATTTTTACGGCTCCGTACCTTCAAAAGAAAAGAAAGGAACCCTTATACGATCACTTCGATGTCAGTCTGTCTATCAATATCAACCTCCTTTTCTCAGGAACGCATAATAGTAGTTAAAACTTGAAATTAATACCAATTACTGAGGTCTGTGGTCCCTTGGAGCTGTGCAAAAATCAGTCCACTAAGCAAACGCAATGAAAAGATATGGGCATTTATGTCGCATTTCCCATCAATCACCATAAAGGACTCACAACCTATGAGGTACTTTCCGTTGACATAGAATTATGAAATAAGAGGTAAGGTACTCGGCTTTCGTGGAGCCGTGATGTCATACTTTGTCCGGTGGATGTTTAGTTTAGGTCGGTAAGCACGTAGTCGAGGCTTTAGAGGAATCAAATAAGGAAAAATATTTACGTATTCTAAAAGCATCCCGACACTCGTACCACATACGTCGGATGATGTTTCACGGATGTGTAACTGATTCTATCTGGGCCACGTATTTGGGATTTTCATTCATACTTTATTCGCAGAGGTTTTTGTAAACATTTAGGTGGTCTTAGCTTTTGTGCACGGCTTTATATGTGTCTGTCTGCAAGTATTTTATTTGCAGTAAATACCACGTAGTATTTCATCTTTTAATTTATTTATTCATAATGGGAATCTCAACAAGAATGCACTTGCATTTGCGACCTACATTACAATTTATCAAAAAAAATATTTAAGTACAATCTTAATTATAGGCGTACACATCATGCATAAGTGCTAAAAAATACCTATCTTAACATTAAAACAATAAATTAAAAATTCATTAAATAAATCAATCAAATTACCAAATGGTGCAGAGATTACAGGAGTTACTGCCAGGCGCGTTTTCATTTATGCTCCAACATCAAACGCATAGGCCTAAAAATAATTATTTGGTTGAAGGTGAGGAATATGTAAGCGACTAATAGGAAGTGTTTAATAACAGGACCTTATGAGACATCCGCATCAATAATTTTAAAACATTTCACTTCATCAACGTCAACTTTATGTCGCACATTTGGACAATATTGATTATATATGAAATAATTACTATCACCTACATAATTTATAATGATGTGCTTGATACGTATCAGCTGAGTAAGCCGTTACATCGGACACAGTTAAGGCACGTGCTCTGCTTACAAAATAATGGACACGTAGAAAGTAAGCGCTTATCCGTTTACATTGACACACCTAATGTTTTTCGCAAATTTGCACACAATTTCCATTTCAATCACAATTTCTCTACAACCAACAACGAAGGAATCATCTGATTTCGTATTAAGAAATGTTTAATATGCAAATTAAAAAGCTAAACAAGTAAGTTTTTATGGCAGTTGCAATAATTAGATTGGGTGATCGGGTCACAGTGACATCTATAAGTAACAATTTAACGCAGAAAGATATTGTTGCTCATTTACTTGAAATGAACTTACTATAATGCATTGGCACTATAGTAACTATATACACACTGGCCGATATACAAGTTTAATCCTTGAACCACACGGTAGAAAAGAACTGTGAGTTTAGCACGAACATTTTCATCTTAAGTAAAGTCACTTCAGCAATAACATTTTCACCCTAAGTAAGTCGACGAACCGACTCTACTTAAGATGAAAATGTTCGTGCAAGGGCCACTGCACTGAAGTCCTTAAGGTAGTTCGATCCTCGATTTTTTCTGGAATGTCGCACCTAACGCAAGCTTTTAGCTTATATATAAGAGCAAAACTAGTTGGCTTACTTTAGGCCTACTAGCCTTATATGTATAATATATTTTTAATTAAATTCTAAACACATTACAAAACTTTATGTAAAGCAATTTTTAGAAACATTTTAATCTAAGGGGCTAAAGTTAATACAAGGGGAAGTGTTAATATAGTAATAAACGAGATTGGTAGCCCTATCGGACTCCTGCAAGTGTCTAATTATGAGCCTCCCGGGATGAGAAGCAATCAGCTGGGGTTCCACGCAATAAATCAAGATAACTGCCCCGGCGAGCGACACATATATAATCTCTAATACGAAATACTCGTTTGTGAAAATATTATACCGTTGATAAGTTTTATTGTTTCGAACCAATCAAAAACTCATTACGTTTTCAAATGAATTCCTTTGTTTTTATGATGGTAAGAAGGTGATATGAAAAAGAAATAAATTAAAAAATTACGCAAAATACAGTTTTTCTAAGCACAGAAACATAAATACAATTTGAGGAATATTAAAAGAAAGAATATTTGTTCAAGTTACCTGGAACATATCAAGGACACAATGGTCCGTTTAAATTTATTTATACCGTACCTGAAAATGTCCACATCGCTGTTTTTGCCAATAGAAGAATAAGTCCTTATAATTCTGTTTAAATATTAAATAAATATATACAGGACTATATTTATTGGACAGGTTTATTGGTGAATTATGTCCCAAGTTGGACTTGGACGCGTTACATTTAAAAATATTACGCCTGTTAATGCGTAAACTTAAAATTAAATACGTATGACAGCAGTTCAGAACAGTCCAAAGTGCTAGAAGTTGTCTACCTTAGGAACAGACGTCCATGTGTCATACAATAACATGTTTATTATTTTATTTAAGTAACTTCTTTTATTTTCTTCTTCTTCCTCGTACCCTTTTCCCAACTTTATTTGGGGTCGGCTCTTCTTGTGCGCTTGCGCCAAGATTTTTTATCTTTGGTTGTCCATTTGGGGATGTCTTTTTTCTTTAAGTCCGTTTCGATATTGGACCACCAAGAGGCTGGCGGTCTGCCTCGTATCTTTTTCTTGGTGCTGATGGATAGCACTGTCCTTTACCTATAACACAGGCATTAAGTTGTCCACCTTAGGAACAGGCGTCCGTGTGTCATATAGTCCTGTATATATTTATTTATTTATTATTATTATCCTTGCCGAGTCGCAAGTGTATACATATAATTGTAACATGCAAATACGGAACTTAATATTAATAGTGTTTTGTTCTGTTCGAAACAGAATATAAGCGTATCAGTTGAAACTAACGGTTTTCTACATCAAGTCCTAATCTTCCCGATTTTCATGTATGGAGTCTAAAGTTGGATTATTAAAGCCAGGGAAAGGAATAGAATAGACGCATTCGAAATGCAGTGTCATAAGATAAGTTATTTATTTGCAAAAAAACTTGTGACATTAGGTAATACATAGAATTGGTTTCATTTTTTTGCCAATTTATAGGCATGCAAATATTAATTAATGGACAAGAATAATCACAATTTTTTATAATAATAATTTATAGACTAAAATAAAAGAAAGTACGTTGACCAAAATACCTAACGTTAACCAACATTTTGAGTGCAAATACTTTAAACGTTTGTGGGATTGTATTGTATACTTTTACGCACACAGCACTGCAGTTCTTTAGATATAAGGCTGTTTATGGGCTCTTATTAAATATTTCTGTCTTCATATTTTACAAGTCTTGGATGCCGAAGCGCGCGGTGGTCGTCGCGAAACGGGGACCAGGGTCACCTAACACTGAATTTCGAAGCCCGCGCGACGTACAAGGAGGAAATTTGATTTACAGTAGACATCCGCTAAGAACGGATTTTTCGATAGGGATTAAGTTCTAAAGGTTTTCGCAAGTTTAATTTAATTTTATTTCTATATTAATGTCCTATTCTATTAGTATTTAAATTATAATTTAATTTACTATTCTTGTACCCATTTAGAATCAAAATTTTTCTATTTACAAATTAAGCTAAAGGCAAGCTACTACAAGTAAAATTAAGGACAATATTTTGCATTTTTTTATCCTTATATTTTCTGTGTAAAAGTGTATATCTTTTATACTGAAAAAAAAAATTACGCAAAGTCGCGGGAGACAGCTAGTAAGGAATGAAATAGACTTCTTTAGTTTTAACAATCAAGTAAGGTGAGCGCTAAAACTTAAGCAATCTTGAAAACAAAAACAAAATCATTAAATATGACCCGGAAACAGTCACGGGTACCAGCTAGTATTGAATAAGACTAAAGTCATTGGCCGTAGCGTTTCCGGTATTTTTTTTTCCTACATTATTTCCCTCCTGTGCCCCTCTAATTAGAAGAAGCCATGTTGGAGTGAAATAAAAAATTATCGCTTCGATTGTAGAGGATCCTATAGGTTTTGATTTCCGTTTCGAATGTACTGGTATAGGGAATGCGACATAAATGGTCATATCTTATGATTGCGTAAATTTAGAGAGTTGATATTTTCACAGCTTCTAGGGATTACAGATTAATACCTGTTCGTGTTTCTGAGAAAAGGAGTATTTGTCAGACAGACAAACAGATACTGTTGCAACGACAAATTTACAATTTTCGGATTTTTTCCTTTAACTGTACTACAAGATGTAGCTGCTTACCAAATTTCATGATTCTAGGTCAACGGGAAGTACCCTATAGGTTGCCCTTGCAAATTTATAGAAAATGTGATATAAACGGCCATAACTTTTGATTGTGTTCGCTTGGAGGGTGGATTTTTCAAAGGACCGCAGACTTCAGTATTTGGTATTAATTTCAAATTTTTAGGTCTTCCCGTTCCTGAGAAAAGCATCTTGACAGACAGACAGACAGATAGACGTTGTATATATCTTGTAGATCAATATGGTTTACAGAATATTATTAAAATTAATATCTTCGAAGTTATGAGACACTTAAAATGTGCAGGTAGAGTAGCCGGCGGGCGTTTACCACCCCGCCAGGTGGCCCAACAACACTGCGTCATCTATGGGTCGCTCTGGTAAGATTATTTTCCATTAATACAAAAATATAGACAAGATAATGTGATAAAGAAATGGATTCCATGTGTCACTTCTAAATTGGGAGTCATATCGATTAAACATTAAGCTATTAGAGAGATTATAGAATTGTGTCCAAAACGTACTAATGAAATAGGGGTAAAACGTGCCCCAAATATACTTTCCCATTTATCTCTTTTTTCGTATGGAATTTTATATCTCCAAATATAATGTATTGGATTCGATGCAATAAATTCACCCAATGAATTTTACCTGTTACAATCTTATAAACATCTGTTTATATGAAATAAATAGATTTATTTATACATTTTACATAGATAAAAAAAAATACGTGTATATGCGTATGTAAAGAGAATTTGCTATAAAATATATACGCAACACGCACACACACGAAAAATACGCGGATTTTGTTTTTTTTTTTTTCTTAATTTGAAGATAGTACTGGCAATACTACACAAGCGATGACATTTTATTATTGGTCAAATGTAGTTCTGAACACAATGACAAACGAAGGATTGAAATAGTCTTAACGAAAGTAGTAGCAGATACCTACTACTGTAGTCTGAATAAAATGTTAACTAAATTTAGTAACAGTAATATGTTCGATTTCTGATCGAGCCATTCGCCCGGACTCCAGTTTGTATGGAGATTTTCAGTGTTTGTACTGCGGTCGTCGTCATCCGTACAGCGCCATCTAGTTTGCTTCGGTGTATCCTTTTCTACTCGACATCATTGCCATCTCGTTATGTAGCGGCAGCTACAATGTAAATATGTATATAGTATCACTCAGATCTAAAACCTATTCTAATATTATGCCGTCTTCGAGCTCTAGACTGCTATGCCAACTACCTGATGTGCAACCACATCCTTTGCAATTTAAGCGGAACCTGGTACTAGAGCGAGATAATACTAGGTAGAATAGGACAGAAATTTATTGTATATCCCATAAAATAAAGAAATTACTCATTCATAATTATTGTTATTATAAATCCGTAGTATAATATGTAACGCACAGAAGTGTGTATTAATATTAACAAATAATAAAGGTTTTGAATTAGAGGTAGTGCCACGCTTATAGCCGAATTGGGCCGGCACGTCCGGTAACCGGTACCTCTTTTTCACATAAAATTGGCGTGAAGTAGCGGCAATGCTGTCGTATCAAGTGATGGTATTTTTGTCGCGTTTCGTTCGGTTTGTGAGACTTCCCGGTGGCGTAAACTCGTCAATAAAGGCTGGCATCGCACATTCTAGCCTCGTGGTCGTGCAAATGTCCATGGGTGTCGGGATACAGTTAGTGATATAACAATTATAAGTTTTGATGATTTATAATTAGTTCCGGTGAAAAAAATGATAAAGTACAGTGGCTAGATAAAGAGGGCGATATTGTTTTTTTAGTACTCAGGATTTTAATTACATATTTTAAATCGAATAAGCACTGCAACAAATACTGTTATGAATTCACCAATCGGCATTGATAAAAGTTATGCTGATTTTGATAAAAATAATGATGATGACAAAAATACCTTAGCAGGTCAAGACATAGTCACTTAACAGCAAACATATAGAAAACACATACACACACATACGCTCTGACATTTACTCTGCACACATACACATCCACACAAATATACATATTCACGACTAACTTAACCATTGTATTTACCAAAATGCTTTTCTTTTCACCTGTCCTTTTTCACCACAGCCAGACAGCTTCATTTGAATGATCATTTCAATGATCATGTAGTGTGGCAAGGGACTTTTTGTAGCGGTGCAAAGTTTTGTAGAACTTTACAGTCTTCAAAGACAAAAATGTGCAAACACTTTGAGCTATGTCTGACTCCGGCATAAAATAAATGCTCTACTTCCTAGCGTTATCCCGGTTAAGTACCAGGGTCCGCTTAGATTGCAGAAGATTTGGCTGTGGGGCGAGTTAAGTACTAGTTAATGTTGCAAACGTTGGCGAACAAGGCGTATTGTAGAATCGCTTGCAATTCTGCAAATTAGAAGACTATTTAATTAGAAGACTTAAAATATTGCTATTGACTATAGAATTAGAAGACTTAAAATATTGCTAAGGAATTTTAAAGTAAGTTATGTTCTTTCAGTACTTCTTGTTGTCCCTGGATCTGCTTCTTCGGGTCAGTCCCTATATACTACTAGCTTTAGAGCAATGTTAATCTTCCTCGTTAAAGACATGGTAAAAGTTGATTGGGGGGTCTGGGTATCTGTTGCGGTAAAACTAATTTTACTGTGATCTGTCATCAGTTTGCCACGGTAATGATAATGACAAAGACCGTTTAACACTAGTATTTAAAAGAGACGTATCTTCACGAAGACATCTAACAGCAAAATATTTAATACTTAATTGGATTTCATCAACTGCAAATAATCTGTACTCGAACACTGCCTTCAGCTGAGTTAGCCACCCATTATTAAGTTAGCAGAAAAAAGGTAAATTATAAGTTCTGTATTATTCTACTCTGTGACGCTGTTAACTGAATAAATAAATATATTATTACCATTATTAAATCACCCGTAAAATTTTGCTAAGTTAGGGCAAGATTTAAGGTCCTTACTAAATCAAAGAAAAATTTTATTACATTTTGTGAATCTATAAAAACGAAAGAAATCGCAATGAATAAATAATCGGTAGGTCTTATGCTAGTATGAACTATATAAATATCTAGATCAGGAATCTAGATTTTTTTAACCTATTTACTAAACTACCTAAGAAATCCAGACCTGACGTTATTTAAGAAGGGTTTACATAATTAATCCTCGACGGATATATAACCAATCGTTTATGAATTTCAGTGTAATTCACAAATAGTTCTAAACGTAATTCAATCCGAATACTATTCTTACGATGCAAATTTCAACATTTTTATGCGAGAGATCGTGACGGGGGTGTTTTCTATTGTAGAATTTCATTAAAATTCACACAAGGATTTTATTTTATCTCATAAGCATAAGCAAACAGGAGTCGCAGCTGTCAATAAGAAAATAAAAGAAGATAAACAACACGAAGAAAAACAGAAAGGTGAATCGAAATTACCGCGACCTGAATTTGGGATTCAAATCTCGAACGTTAGCTTTTGCAACTCGAGAAAGCGAATTCTTAGGTCGATTACATACTGCGACTTTTTGTGGTGACACAATCGCGCTGCATGGTTAAGACATTGTAATTATGACATATTTACCATGTAACCATGCTTTTATATACATTCAGTGCTCCCCTGCCTAGCTAAATCTGGTATGATCCTACTAGTGCGGTATATATAAAGATTTCATACGAAAAAATTACCCATACAATGTAATACAAAATAATTCCCTTTATGTCTACATATTTGTGACTTTTGTAAAGAATCTTTTCCTACGAAGGAAAACATTTTTAACAGACCGACAGACAGGAGGAAATGTATACGTCATTTCGATGGTACAAAAATGTTACGTAGAATTTACTCGACGTACGTTGAGGATATGCAAAGATGTATTAATGTTTTCTTACATTTTCTTGTCTGGAATTTGATGTAACATAGCTGACAGCTTTCCAATTATTCTCGTTTATTTATTTTTTTATGTAACAAGGGGCAAAAGAGCAGACGGCAGGCAGCTATGTGCCTACTGACGCTCATGGACATTTGCACGACCAGGAGGCAAGCAGATGCGTTGCCGGTCTTAATGACGAGTTTAGGCCACCAGGAAGTCTCACAAACCCAACGAAACGCTACAAAAATACCTTCACTTCACGTGACAGTATTGCTGCCACTTCACGCCGATCTTATGTAAGAAAGAGGTACTGGTACCCGGACGCGCCGGCCCAGTTCGGCAACAATTATGTCGCTACCTCTAATTAGGAAGACAGAAATAAGGGAAAGGGACCCCAACGGCGGTGGGGTTTGAACCGGGTACCTTGCGGATTTCAGTCCATACCTTATACCGTTGAGCTATTGAGGCCCGTTAATTACCAGTAATTAACAGGCTAGGGCTAGTATTATACTAAATATGTATATCAGATTTAGCCCATATTTTAATATAATTTATTTTAATGCACCTATATTTACTCCAATAGTTGTCTGGAAAAAATCGCTGCCATAGCGATAAGGCCGCTCTTTGTACCATAACATTAAGTATAATTAAGTCTACTTTTGTAAAGTGTTACTTTATGAGTAAAATAAAGAATATATAATAATAATAAGGTTTGGTATATATTTTTAATTATTAAACAGTGACTTATATTTTACAACTCATCCCACAGCAACATCCCCTACAATTTAAGCGAAACCTGGTTCTAAACCAGGATAACGCTAGAAAGAAGAAGAAACTTTATTTTTCTATGAATGAAACATTGTGTATATGTATATCTTACGTGTATGTAATAAATCTAGTTTATATCTCCGCGCCCTGTCCCTTTCACTGGTCTAGTTTTCTGCCCACACTGCGGCGCGGACTCTTGTAAAAAAGTCGTCTCGCTTCCAACGTACAACTCAATTCGTATGATCAATCTGTACACGTTCATACATCACCCACGTTCTTTGGTCACGCTTGTGACTCTATGGAGGCGCCGTTCATATTTATAGATAGAAAACAGATATCGAAATATTGGTCACACATTACAATGCTATCGTCTACACTACTCAATCGATTGTGATTTGTAACTGGATAACAACAGTAACAAACATATTATGGAAAGAGGCTAGACCAAGGTGGAATGATTCGGCGAGGAATGAACCACAGCAAAGGATGATCTTCAGTCTGGGCTTGGTGGAGTTACCCGGGGCGGGCGCGCCTCGCAGACAGTTGTTCGCCGGGAAATGTATATATAGTGAACGTATGTAGAAACTTCGCTAGCGTGAGTTGGAATTTGTATGGTTCGCGACAAAGTTTGTACCGCGTCCGTCGACCTGGTCGTACAGCGCCATCTAGTTTGCTTTAGCGTATCTTTGCGGTCGATATCATCGCCATCTCGTTATTTGGCGGCGGCTACAATATTTTAAAAAACATAGTCGAATTGAGAACCTCCTCCCTTTTTGGAGTCGATTGATAATGCGTTACGTCCTTCTAAACAACATATTGAAAAATTTACAGACGTAACGCACATTCTATGAAATACAAATTTTAATTCAAGTTACAAGTTATAAACTTCCTATATCCAAGTAATATTAATGATGTTTAAGAAATTCTTAAATGTATCATGTATGCAGAATATCTCAGATATTATAATATTGTTTTTAAATTACGTATTAATCGTTATTATATTATTGCCGTACCTAATATTCGCAATTTTTCTGTTGCGCAATTATTTTCCCAGTGACTCCTTACAAGTCCGGGGGCTGAATGGCTCCGCGAGGGACTTCACAAATCATAAACAACCGGCACCGGCCTCACGAGCTCGCCAAATAAGGTCCCCGAGACGTCGATGCTTGACTCTTGTTCTAAGGATTTATGTCGTCTGCTTTTGGCACAAATTAGCGGCGTGTCTAGACGTAGGCGTGAGCCAACAAATTTGTTCTAGCACTCTTAAGAAAATATATATATCATTGTGCAACGAAAACCTTGCAAAATTATTGATTGGATACTAGTTTTACACTTGGCAAACTAATAGGCAAATATACATCGATGGACGTATATCTATTTATAAACAGAGATTATTAACTACTGATGCAATTTAGTGCTTAATCATTAAAAACATGTGTGTAAATTTGAATTCGAAAACATGCTCTCATTAAATATTCTTACGTAATTGATTAGACACTATGTTTGCTTACAGAATTCAGTCAGTGCCTGATCAATAACATATTATGTTAAGCCATGCTATTATGGATATCTACTGTCGAACAGATATACTTAGCATTTTAATTAAAACAAGAGATCTCCGGTTGGTCGATATTCGCCCACAAAGCTTTTCGCATACAACGAAATGTATTGTTCTATGCACAGAAGAATTAATTTTGTCAATTAATATAATGTACGGTTGTCACAATTACGCTTTAACATCATCTAATACATGTGTTTTCAAATGGTGTAATTCGCTGGGCATTGGTGTTTGCGTCGTTGTACTTTAATAATTTATATATAATAATAATAATAATATTGCAAAAAATAAAAATAAAATTGCATTAGCACACCTTCCTCTATATGAAATACAATTCTGCCAAATTTGATACGCTTCCGTCAGCGCAATTTTTGTAAAATGGTTCCTAAAGTTTGCGCTTCACGTGTTATTATAAAAACTTTATACTAAAAATTCTTTGTTATTGCAGGATTTAACTAAAGATTGATATTTTGGATTGGGTCATTTTTGATTTTGTTGGGATATGTAGCGAACATATTAACCATAAAAAAATAGAAACTTCACTGCGGGAGTGTTGAAATAACTGAATTATGCGTTCCAATAACGATGTCACAGATATAATGGTACTTTCCCCATTTTAAAAGTGCACAAAGCACGTAAAGAAGTTTTCACTACAGAAGGTATTTCAAGATGATAGTTTTAGGTGAGTTAGTCGGTGGTATCAAAGATTTACTCGCTCCCTTCACGCATCGGACGGTTTGCACGTTCCGCAAATAGCGTTTAGCGCATATTTGTGCGATCCCATCGCAACTCGAGTCACGATCGACTAATTACACATAATTAGAGACGTTCGGAAGCGACGTGACGTATTGCGTGGTGGGCGGGGCGAGCACGGTTATGTATGTTAATGTAAATAGCTTGGCCAATGAGCGGCGTCACGCGCCACCGCCTTGTGATATATTAGCATTTGAATCGCTTATTCGTTTACCGCCACACTTCGAGAGCTCTGAACGATTTTGAATGGGAACTTCTTATTTGTTAGGAAAAATAGCTCTACATGACATGTCAATAAGGTAAGTGTGACTCTACATTACATGTCGAAAAGGTAAGTGTGACTCTACATGACATGTCCATAAAGTAAGTGTGACTCTACATGACATGTCCATAAGGTAAGTGTGACTCTACATGACATGTCCAAAAGATAAGTGTGACTCTACATGACATGTCCATGAGGTAAGTGTGACTCTATATGACATGTCCATGAGGTTAGTCTGACTCTATATGACATGTCCAAAAGATAAGTGTGACTCAACATGACATGACTAATAGTCAACAATTTGGGGTACGCCTATAGTAGCAGGAGAGCTGGTGAAAAACTTAGAGTAGGAGTTATATTAGGTCAAGTAACTTTACACAACATATCAATATGGTAGGTAGCTCTGACAAAAGTCAAAAGTTCGTATTCATAGTAGAGGCTCTCTTTCTCTCTAGAACCGATTATTCATTTAAAATCCTCACATGGGTAACGTCGAAAATTGTAGCTAAGTGCGCAATGAATTAGCGTATTCAATTTATCTCGTTATAGAACGTACCTATCAAATTCTAATGTAATGTACTCGCCTGGCGATAGAGCGTGCCGTCGATAAAATACCTATATTTATCATCATCAGCTAATAATAATTTCAGCATTATATTATCGGCGAGGTGTGAATTGGAATGAGACATCGTAATTTTATCTGTAATGATTTCATTTCATGTAAACCGATTGGCTCGTTTATTTGTATTTCCTATTGCTCAGCACGCTTACGTGTGTTTTGAAATTTGTATTACTTGAAATCAAATGGATTTAACAGATGTAAATGCATATGATGTTTGTTATAGTCATGGGTTTTATTCCATATATATTGTCCGATTATATTTAAATTATTTAATCGATATTTAGTATGGTTTGTTCACTGCTTAACCATTTTTTGTTCACGTTTTCTAGTTCTTAAAACTGATGATGAGATTCGTTCATGAACACGTGATTCTTTTTTGTGTCGTTTGTTAAATTTCCATTGGCTTATATATTTTAAATTCACATATTGTTTACAATAAAGTTTATAGTTTAAACCAACATCTATCGGGTCTACAATATAGTTGTTTGTAATTATTTCGATTTGAACTATTATGGTTGTTTTATTGACTTATTCATAATGGACTATGTAACATATTATCTCTAAACTTTTACATTTATAAAAGCGAAAGGTCACTTAACACGAAATTTCGAAAACTGCGGAACGTATGGAGATGAAATTTGGCAAGGAGGTAGTTCAAAATAAGTAGCATTAGCTAAGAATGGATTTTTCGATAGAGCCAGATTACTATAGTCTCCAGCCTTCTCAGCCTACCTCTAAATCCGCCACTGTTCGTATGCTATGATACACTATTATCACACAATATTATCATCAGGATGGCTGTACGCTTGTTTCCCACCTTAATAACATAAATAAAAATGGCCAAAAGCGTGTCAAGACACACTTATTTAGAAGGGTTCCGTATCTGATACGCTATAAACGTAAGTGTTAAACAACTTCAAAAGTTGTTGTCCGATTTCGTCCAGAATAATTTTCTTAATGAGTTTTTAGCACGTTCTATCAACCTGGAAAATTTCAAGTCTTTACGTTGAATATTTTGGAAACGCTAGGGGGGAACCACCTTACGGGCACACGGACGGACGGACAGAGCGAAATTATAAGGGTTCCTTATAATACTACGGAACCCTAAAAACACCAAATATAATGCGCCTAAATAACACTTCAAAAGTTGATAAGTAACTTTATCATTATATAAATATCGTAATGCGATAATGACAGGTGCTTAAGCACTTTAGATGTAGTTCTTTCACACGGACGTAAAGACGTTTTTGTGTAGGCTTATAATGTGTGTTTGATACGAAGATGTTAAAACATATTGTGAAAGAAATGTGTTTAATTGTGTTTAAGAACTTGTTGAAAGTGTTCAAGAGGTCCCAGTAATAGTTAAAAGTAAAACTTCAAAAACTTACTTTACTGTCTCATCAGAGGTCATCTGTAAAGGATTTTAGTAGTGGATCGAATATATCTATACAATATTCTAGTTGTTACCAGCCACTTCGTCAGCCTAAAAATAGATGAAAAATTTTAGCGTGATGATATGTAGCATATAGTCTTACTCGATAAATGGGCTATCTAACACTGAAAGAATTTTTCAAATCGGACCAGTCGTTCCTGAGATTAGCGCGTCCAAGCAAAAAAACAAATAAACTCTTCAGCTTTATATATTAGTGTAGATATAGGGAAAAATAATTCGTTATTCGTTAATCTCGCTTAAACTCAGAAATGGCTAAACCATTTTGAATTCGGTTTGTTTTGTTTTATTCCCCTTATTTCCAGGAAGGTTTGAATTCCAGGAAGTTATTTAAAAATAACAAAAAATGCAGGTTTTCGGACTTACTTTGGAATAGATGGCGATAGGACTAGACCTCTTGACTGACGTGCTATGCAAAATTATTGTTTGATAAAACATTCAATTCAGGCAAGACGTCGAATGCCGGGTTCTTTAGGATAAAATAAATTTAAAACTCAATAAATATTGAATACAAGACGTAATGACGTAAGACGTAATGTCTTCTCAGAAACGCATAGGTAACAGCCGCCTGCCTGTTCTAGACAAATATATATTTTTTGTAAATATATAAATACATACATATGGATAATACAACCAGACTCGAGATGGGAATCGAACCCACGACCCCCGCAGCAGAAGACAGGGTGACTGCCCACTGCGCCAACGGGCCAGCCGTATTACTTTGTAGTCTTCAAGGACAAAAATGTACAAACACTTTGTGCTATGTATGATTTGGACATTAGTAAAAGTAGTATAAGCAATTATCCATCTCTTATTTAGTTAGGAAGTGTATACGTGAATACAAAATAACAAGATGGGCCGGAGCAGAATTATAATGCGTTTTTTCTCTACCTATTATATAACTTTTTAAACAAAAATGACTTTCATTGCTTAGACTTGGCAATTATAGGGAGATTAAGTCTTCTTTATGTAAGTAAATTACCAAACCAGTATATCGCTTATATATATTGATATATTTACATTGTTAAATGTTTGTTTCCCACTTGAAAAATTCACATAGAATTCATTTAAATGTGATAAAAGTCACATTGAAACCAATAAGAGGTTTTCTATAAATTGCGTCACACGTTAAGGGGGGGGGGGGGGCGAGAGCCATCGAAGGTCCCCCGAAATGTCACATTGTGTGACAATGGGCTGGGGTCTCGTAAGGTTGTAGAGATCGTGGGGGTTCCGAGGATGACGTCAGATGGCAATCGGTCATCTTAACTCGCCCCACAGCGAAATCTTCTGCAATCTAAGCGGACCCTAGTACTTAACTGGGATAACGCTAGGCTAGAAAGGAATAGCCTGTTTATCAAGGAAGGCTTTATATCGTCACGCTTAAATTGAATCTATTTTTTACCTAATTTTACGTGGAAGAAGTGGCGGGCATAGCTAGTCTATATATATAAAAAAATATCCGAATTTCCCTTGGTCACGGCATCACGTGTGAACGGCTAGACCGATTTCGGTAATTCTTCTTTTGTTGTGTTTGATATAGTCAGGAGAAGGTACTTATGAAAAAAAAAATGAAGAAAATAACAGAACGGAACGGAACGGGAACGGTAAAGGGAACGGGAATATTATTATTAAACATTATAATAAAATGTAGCGGATAAATAAGTAACCCGACGTTCCGACAGGACAGCGTCTGCCAGGTCCTTTATAATATCCACCAGGTATAATAAAAATAATCTGTGATGAGAATGAATGATGACTGACACGTGACACGTGTGTTTGAGGAGGTCGTGGCCTAATCAGTGGTTGGCATTTGAGTCGATCACTAAGTTAAGTTGCTCTGGCTGCAACCGGGTGATAAGATTTCGAGAACTGAAATCATTGCTAATAAAAGTTTAAATTTCAGTAAATTTTTAGTGCAGCAAGAAATTTGTATCCAAACAATTCATATTTAACGATAGGACAGGTAACTCCCTTAGCGACGGTTTGGCGATGTCGCCATATTAGAAGCGTAGCCACGACTACTACTGGCTACTCCATTGGAAACCGCAGATATCCATGACTAGGTAGCTGGCACCGTCGCCATGCCAACCTCCTTTACACTATACCATTTGATTCAGCTGACCGTTAGAGCTTACCTATACTTTATTGTTATAGACTACTAGTTGTTACCCGCGTAAAATTAGGTGAAAAAATTTAGCATGATGATAAAAACCCTATAGCCTCCCTCGATAAATAGAATATCATTGAAAGATTATTTTAAATTGGATCATTAATTCCTGAGATTAGCACGTTCAATCAAACAAACAAACTCTTCAGCTTTATATGTTAGTATAGAGTTTGGATAGAAGATATATGTATAGTATTAGTATAGAAGAGTATAAGATTTTAGCACTTTACCAAGAAGCAAAATCGAAGCTATAAATTTTTATTTGCGTCTAATAAAATATTCTTGTAAAATATGATAATGAATACTAAATATTTATGAACAGTAACCGAACTGGAATTGTTCGGACTTTTGCCGGCAGCTGAATTTCACCACAGGACATCCCGTCAAAACTTGAAATTCCACCCTCATTACCTCAATGTCCTAAACTCCACAACTGTGCGCTTTTCTAGAAATTTTATGCCACGCACAATTTCCTGTGGAATTAGTTGCCAGCTTCGGTATTTCCGACTGGATACGAGTTAGGGACCTTCAAGAAAAGAGTATACTCATTTCTCACAGGCCGGCAACGGATCTGTGACCCTCTGGTGTTGCAGTTGTCCATGGACGTCGGTCTATGTGACTACATAGATGAACCGTCTGCCCGTTAAAAAAAAGGAAAAGTCTGATGTTCCGCGGTTGCCACGAAATTCAAAAATCTTGATTAATAAATATTGAAATTCATATTTATCTGTACATAGTATAAAATGAGATCTATTTAGACCTTTATTTATTTATTTTATGAGGGCATTTTACAGCAGAGTTTTACTATGAAACTAAAAATAGCAACTAATATCTAATTTTATGCTACCAAGTACAATATAAAGCACAGCAACCAAAAACGGAATTATAATAATTTATTATATATGTACACGGTGACATTGTCGCGGTTAGGATTAGGTTTCCAGAGTGTTCGGTACATGCAATGTGACTACTAGGTAATGTTACAACAACACCATCACTAGACGTGACAGCATAGCCGCCACTTCACGTCGATCTCATGTGAGAAAGAGGTACTGGTACCTGGACGGCCGGACGGAATTCGGCTACAAGCGTGGCGCTACCTCTAATGTAGGGTTAGCCCAACACGTGCTAACCCTATTTACTATGTCCGCCACTCTTCCAAGCTCCAAATATTCACAAATAGGATCCTCAAAGGCTCGGAAAAATTGCGGCTGGAATCGATGCGACAGTTTGTATAATTTATGATTTGATTTGTGTGACAGATATTTTATAATGCAATTGTATTTTCTTTTTCATCTTTAATTACATAGCCAGTATTACGTTGGATGTTACTCAAGCATTCTTATATGAAGAATCATCAAAGAATACGATATGTTTTCTGATTATGGAATGTTGCGACTAGTATCAATGCGGCAGCACATTTTATTTATAAAGTGTAAACGTCCCTTTTGTTAGAACGAATTAAAATCACTGAAGTCGCTTAAAGATACTTAACCAACAGATGAATCGATTTAATCGTCGCCTCCACACTTTGTATTGCTATAACATGCATGTATATTAATCAGGAGTCAAGTGTTTACCTATTCACTATTATATTAGCTGTCACTCAACCAAGCTCACTATATTCATAAAACCCACGAGGTTCGATTCCCGCCTCGAGTCTGGGTGCATTATGTATATATTTATATATTTCTAGAAAAAAATATTCGTGTGTAACAGGCGTATATTACCTATAACATAGGCATTAAGTTGTCTACCTTAGGAATAGACGTCCGTATGTCGTATAGTTCTGTATATATTTATTTATTTACTTTTAAAATACGATAAGTAGCTTAAAACGAATGCGTATGCATTTGGCGAAATAATTTTATTATGACAACTCAAATAGGCTCCTTAATTCGCACCCACTAACATGATTTTATACCCTATTTATTTATTGTTAAATCAAAAACCGAAAAAATATTTCCCAGTTAGCTTTTTCGGGACAAAATACATATATTTCTTAAGCTAAAATCTGAATTTTTATTATTTGTATGCTTATTAGTTGAGGAAACGATAATTTTAGGCAGAACCTTAATGTACCTAGTATTTAAAAATATTTGCATCCTTGTTCTAATGTCAAAGTTTAGTAGCGTCATTTGAATGATCATTACAATGATCATGTAGTGTGACCGAGGACTTTGTGTAACTGTACAAAGTTTTGTAGTACTTTGTGGACTTTAAGGACAAAAATGTACAAACACTTTGAGCTATGTCTGGCTCCAGTATTATCGACCAAATCTATTTAGTAATAATAAAAAAGTTATGGTTAAAGACGTCAGTGTGCGGAACACTTAACGAGTAGCCATAAGTTGGATTCCTGTGGCACAACTTTTGGGAATTTGCAGTGAGAGCTAAATTTCGTATCTTAGCATTCAAAGACATGTGGAAACCCGTCAACCTGTTGGTATCTGATATGGGTCAAGATCAAAAATATTTTCTCTCAAAAATCACTACATGATTCAACATACTATTGTTGAAAAAAAGATTGCCAACGTTTTATAAACTCGAATACAGCATGCCTGTTAATTATAGTCATATATACATAATTGCCGTCTCATCTGTGTATATATGTAAAAATTATCATATTTATCGATAATTTCGGTTTAATATCACTAGTGAAATAGAACCATTTGCAGCGTATGAATATTACCTCAAAAAGATCTGTAAGCGCAAAGTGCGATAAAGCCTTCTATTCTGTACGTTTGAGCGTACGAGTATTCGTTAAACTGTCGCAAACAGATATGCGACTGCTACCAATTCATGCGTTCAACTTTGTGTTTAATTACAGAACTGACGTATAATAATGACGCAGTATGTTCATAAAATTCCTGTTCATTAATTTCAAAATTAAATCAAAAATAAATAACTAACTTTACTACTTTATAGGCACTTTGTGATATTAATCGTAAGGTTGTAGAGATCGTGGGGGTTCCGTGGATGACGTCAGATGGCAATCGGTCATCTTAACTCGTCCCGCAGCCAAATCCTCTGCAATCTAAGCGGACCCTGGTACTTAACCGGGATAACGCTAGGAAGAGAAAGACAAGCAGACGGTCCATACTATATCCTCGTGAGTCGAAAACTTTCGGTACCATTTTACGAAAATTATGTTTACAGAGGAGTATGATATTTGGAAAAATTATGATTCATAAAGAAGAGGATATGCGAGTGCTACTTTAAAAAAAAAAATGTTTATAAATATATTAATTTGATTAAAGAAACCTCACGCACACCAATGTCAGACTTGTGGCCGAATTTCGACCAAACGGCGATCTCTAGTTTAATTTAAATGACTACTGATGCGATTACTTACTGTAATTAAGAGTATTTAATAAATTATGCAGTTTTATCAAAATTACAAACGTCACAAAAAATATCAATTTTCTATTCTGTTCAAAGATAATATTTTATTTTTCTATTGGGTCACATCATGATCGAGTTAGTCGTTCTGTAATTTGCAGTTACCCTAGGCCTAGATTAACATAATGACGTATAAATGTGCTATCGTTGTAGTGTCTAGATTTATAAAAAATATATATGAATACTTGTTTTTATCTTATATAAAAATAGCGTAAATTTATTAATAGTATTTTTATATATGTACGTATGTACTTTACGTCACAGCAGACAAATTTAGAAACTACTTTTACTATCAGATTAAAACTTGGCAAAATTGCAGACTAGCTATATTTAAACTTCATCAACCTAATAAGTTATTATATTAATTTATTATTAAAAGAAATAATAAATATCATAAAACAATATACAATAGATGCTTAATTCGAAATGCAAGATATTTATTATTTGCTATAACCGACTGACAAGTAAAATATAAAATAGTTTGCAAAATCCAAAGTGTACGCCTCATTTCTATTAGCAATCTTTTATTAATAATTTCAAATTAAAATAATTAACATGCATGAACGCCCAATTATTCAATATTGCGGACGTAAATAAATACGGACACAAAGCCAAACATAACATCTCTTATCACATTTATCCTCGTGCGGATGTTTAGACTATTTTATGAATATGTGAGAGCTTACGAAGTAACTAACGCCCGTATTAAATAGATTTGACAATTGATTGCATTGAATGTCAAAATTAACAAAATACATTGTTAATTTGTCATGATAGTAATTTTTACGCTTATCCAATACATATGTATCATTTACTCGAGATAAAAGACCAACTGAAAAGTTTTTTATGAAGATTCATGAAAAAGTAATATGTAAAGCTGAATAGTGTGTTTGTTTGCTAATCTCAGGAACTACTGGCCCAATTTGAAAAAAATTCAGTTTTAGATAGCCCATTTATCGAGGAAGGCTGTAAAAAAATCTATTCTTTTACCTAATTTTACGCGGACGAAGACGCGGGCACTTCTAGTAAATTATATAGTTGCATAAGCCCTGTAAACATTGTTGTTTTAACTAACGGCCGCGTTAAATTCGACTGTAGATTCATCGCAAGACGAAATCTAGCAATTGCTAATTTTTGCTTGGCGTTTGTTTATTTTAAACTTGTACGTATGTAAGCCTAGACAGTATATTCAGAGATTTGTTACAACGGCAATTAGCAAAGCAGCGTAAACGAAGCGAAATGCCAAAAATATTTGCAAACGACGAATTTCAGTCGCACATTTCTGTACACCAGTGGAATACAAACAATCGAATTCTTTGGCACGACATAAATTTGTTGTAATTTGTTATATTGGGTACTTACAAAACTTGTATACGGCTCTCACGTAACGTCTACCGCCTGCGCCGCTGCACCCACATTACTTATAGCCATTACGAGCTGGTGGAAGAAAGCAGACATTGGGTAGACTAAATACAATGACCGGGCCAAGAACTGGGTTAATTGAAGACAACAGTCATCGCCGCCGGCCACCGCCGATATCCGATCACCGCACAGCGCTCAATTGATACTTGAATAAGCTATACGTGTACCAATATATTTAATTTTTATAAAGCGTTACACTTCACTTAAATTAATAGAAGATAAATGACAAAAAAATATCAACTGCGCTTGTTCGACGGCTGGCTGTCAGATGCCGACCAATTACTTTAGGCATTTAAATAGAACGTTCACAGAACTAAATCGATTAATGCTTGTCTAATGCGAGTTGTACTCGATGATTAATTCAAATACAATAAGAAAAAGGCTCGTGAAACTTTCACCAAAGCTCGCGTAGTGTAATATTCTACGTATCTGCAGTGCGGCACGATCTTACATCGATTTCCGTGACGTCTTTAGAAATGGCATTTCTCTTGTAATATTTTACTTAGTTAATAATATGGTCTATATAATCATATTCCGATTTTCTTCAAGCATTTTCTTTAGGTTAAGAGAATATTACTAAGTTTTTTTTGTAGAAATTAAATTCAGGCAGAGAAAAATAAAAAAAAATAGTAATTTTGCAGAAAAGTAAAAAAAAATATTTTGGTACCGTATTTTTTATCAGAGTCTATAATAAGAGATGAACATTTGTTCATTTTTATATATATATACAACATCTTCGATGATTGAGCAATACGTTTATCGGACTATACAGGGTGACTGGTGAAACACGATACTGGAGGACCTGATATTTAATGATCATATACGACGAAAAAATTTACGTTAAAATTAAGTATAAATATCAATTATCTACTACGTGAGATTAAGAGAAAGTTTTCTAATTATATAGGGAAAGCATAGACATACTAACGTGGACGTACGATGATGATCAGTTTTCCCTCCATACTTTGGTCCTGGCTTAGGACAGGTAAAAATGCCACGACACCTATTTCACTCAATTGTTTAATAAGTTGTTTAATTAGTATAGCCAAACATAAATAAAAATGAACTTATAATTTCATTTATTATCGATATAGCGTTTTATCCCGATTAACATCCGTCCTTAAATCTTTTTTATAACTGATCAGACTCTATCATTCATTACATTCCTCCTTACCAACTAACCTTATCGAACAGTAAATTAACTACGCAACGTAAGACCACACTTCGTCTAATTTTGAGGAAATTTGGTCAAAAGTTAAGTATCTCTTTTTAATACATAATTATAAACAGATTCCAGTACCGAGTACTCTCTTTAAGTATTCTAAGCGTCTCACCAATCACCCTGTATATTTCTAAGGTCCTATAATATTTGCAGTCTGAACAACTAAATAAAGAAAGATAATTCGTATTTTGTAAGAATATTGGTAATGTTCCTATGATCATTTCATATAAGCTAGCCAACCTTGTGGGCATTAAAAATGTTGATGGCATAATACGATAAGCAGAGGGCACTGTTGACAGTCGTTGTCAATTATAATTCAAACCTCACTCGCGAGACAATACGCCGTAAGTACAATAAGCTAACGTAATGTGAGGTAAATGGTTACACCGTTTCCTGGTCAAAGAACATTTTTCGAATACTAAGCGCGGCCATGCCATTTTTTCGACGCCTGATAATTTATTTTTAAATTGTTAAGATATACGTCCTTTCAATAAACTAATTATTTGTATAAAAGTTAAAAATATATCCCACCAAAAATATGTTTACAAATGAGACCATTAATTTCTATCACCACCAGCATGATGTATCCAAACGCACACATGTCTTTATTCATTTTTCACGCCCACGCCAAACGAAACCAGACCAAAGTTCAACGACATAAAGAGTGAAACCCATTCATCAAAATCACAGTTAGATTCGTAGTAAGCTGAAGCGACTGTCAGACAGGAACAATGGTGAACGAGTGACAGGCGACGGTGACGTCATCGAGGAAAAGTATGTAGTAAATTAGGTCGGCCCGCTTTTATTACTTTCGGGTGGGAATGTCTGACCAATTTGAGAAGACTCAACGGTCGATGGCGCATTTTAGATGACTAGCATTAGGTATTAGTAATTTCTTGACTTCATTTCAGGTTCTGAACTAAAGAAACTGTACCAGATGTTTTTTTGTCATAAAATAAGGAGCAAACGGGCAGGTGGTTTACTTAAGTGACTACTGACGCCAATGAACAACTGCAACACCTAGGACCTCCTGAAGATCTCTATTATTATTATCGATCATGGGGCCGGCACTGCGGATACACTTCGACCCAGATGGATCTTTTGCGCTCGCCCCTTCCCTTGTTCGTGCAGCAACAAGGCTTCAAAAATTGAAGGTCCCGTATCAATTAAAAGTAATGAACAGTAAATGAGTTTACCCAAGCGACTTATTTAGACTAAGGTGTAGAGTCAGAGAAGGTATCGACCTTCGTTCCCACCTTTAATTCTTCGCCAAAAAGCTTTTACATCTTGGTGTGCCTTTCCCACATATTAAACAAATTAAATTAATTTAAATTTTTAAATAGAACCTATCCTAAAAAACATAATTTAAAATTAAATCATTGGAATTTAAAAAAGTATATTAATTGACTGGTCAAACAAATTTGATTATGAATAACTGAAAACCTATTTCTTTGTACTGAGGTTTAAAAATTATTCTTTATATACATACACACACATAACAATACAACCACGCACACACCTCATCTTAAAATTTATTATTAAGTTAATTTATTCGGTCTTCTTCTTATCATAAGATGTTTAATATCGTAATCCACATATCTACCTTATTTACTTCTTATATAATGGGAAATGTACCTAGCTTTAATGTGGGCACTGATTGTTCAGGAGCCAGGGACCCATGATTTAAATGTACCATGTCATATTTGTCTTTTTTTTATGGTACAAGGGGCCATTGTATACAACGAATACGAGAAAGTGACAAATATTTTCAGCAACAGTTTTCTTTGACGATATTTAATCTTATTGATTCGCCAGCGTTGCTGTAACGCTGGACTACATAACTGTCATAGCGGTGTTTTAAGTGCATTATTTTATCGACAAAACCGACCTCACTGCGCGTCCACTACATGCTCAGACTTATTATTTTTAGGGTTCCTAAATACTCTGCGGTCTGTCTGCGGTCCCCTTAAACTGTGAAACACCCAACCCTACAAGTAACGTGCGTGGTAACTTTGTCAAATTATAAAAAGTATAAATTTCAAATTCTGAACCTCACGAGGTATCGTCGTGGTATCTCCTAATGCATGCTATAAAATAGAAAATATTTTCGTACAATAATAATGGTATGTAAGTACTTTTTATTTGAAACTAAATATAAATAATAAGTTACAGCACTTAATACGAAGGTTGTGATTTGAATCTAAAGTACAAAAATTTTAACAAAATCTTATTACGGGATCTAAGGAGAACTAATGTTAATATCTAAAATGATTAAAATCGTCAGTGCGTTGACGTAATTCTTCCCAACCACCACGGCGACGGAAACGTTTTGATGAAATTTTCATGAAAAATCATCGAATTGTCCCAATGCGATCGGAGCAACAGAATTTGGACAATATTATGTGGAACTAGCGGACCTGACTGACATCTTGCTCGCTATTACCCAGTTAACGAAATGTGAGAGCGGGATGGTGCAATATAATAAACTATTACTTATACTATACACACTATTAATATATATATATATATATATAATAAATAAAAATTATTTTAATATGCCAATCATTATTTGAATGGAACACTTAGTCCTTAAATGCATTTTATATGTTTAATAATAAACCTCTTTTGTTTGTTTAATTTATTTTTTATTTCTTTATTAGGGACTCCAACAGAAGTACATACATCCAAAACATTAAGAACAAAATTCAAACTTGATAGAGAGATAATAGAGAGACTGATATAGAAGGTTATTCGGAAAGGATGACATTTATGGTCTTTAGAATAACGGAGAACGCTCTGACGAATTTGAAGAAAAATTAATCTTTCTTCTTGTTCTTCCTAGTTATCCCGGTCTAGTGCCAGGGTCCGCTTAAATTGCAGAGGATGTGGCTGTGGGGCGAATTAAGATGACCGATTGCCATCGCACGTCATCCTCGGAACCGCCACGATCTCTGCAAACTCACGACTAATATCACGCAGTGACATTAATCGGGTCCCACTGTTCTACATGCCTTCCGAAACACGGAGGACTAATTAAGACATGAGAAACAGTTTTTTATAATTAAAGTCGCATGTTGGGGACAAAATGACGCCAGTTGAAATTATCGAAAAAGTGCGTTTTCACGAAGTGGATATAGATAATAACCATAAGGGTTCCGTATACACACCGTGTCATATGCTTCTAAGGTCTTTACACACTGAAAGCGGTGCGGTGCAGCCTGTGCTTCAGTGGACCACAAGGCCTTTCACAGGACTTGTATAATGGCAAAAAATTGTGTCTTAATTAAGCGGATGTAGATAATAACCATAAACGCTCCGTTAACATAAAGTGTTATATACTTGTAAGGACCTTACACACTAAAAGCGGTGCGGTGCAACCATTTGGTCCACTGCACCACAAAACTTGTTATAAGACTTGCATGATGGCAAAAAATTGTGTCTTAATTAAATAGACGTAGATAATAATCATAAAGTCTCTATTAACATAGTTTCGTATACTTGTAAGGACTTCACACACTGAAAGCGGTGCGTTGTGACTTGTGTTTTAGTGGACCACAAGGCTTTTCATAGGACTTGTATGATGGCAAAAAAGTTTATATAGATAATAACTATAATGACTGCGTTAACATACCAAAACATATGTATACTTATAAAGACTCTACACACAGAAAGCTGCGCAGTGCGGCGCTTATGTGGACTTCTAAGCTTTTTCAAATTATTTGCATTAGAATACTGGACATATGATTAGACATAACTTTTACGCAATTTATATATTAATTCGCTGTCCAAGTTGCTAAACTAGCATGAATGAAATCAGAACTCGTACGTATCGTATCCTCGAGGTTAAGACCATGTTAGTCGTGTAAAATGGAAGCACGAATCATAATTTGACATTTCGTTTCGGACATAAAAGTAAGTAAAACTATCGAGAATGTCCGTGCTAGGCCCTCAGATCTGAAGTTGAAATCCAACTTGTATCTACGTACTATGGAACCGTGTATCTGCGATAAGATTCAGGGATGATGTGAGCTGCTAAATTTACTTAATAAATAATATAATCATAGATAATATTTTTTAATGTATATAATTCATAGCGATAAAAGTGCACCTGCATCATTATCAATGGTGTTATTTCTGGTAGCAAAGTAAATCTTTAGAACATAATAACTTAATCAACAATCCATAGATTGTTTCTCAAACTTGTAAAGCTTGTAGATAGACGGGAAAGGTTTTTCGGACCATTTTGGTAACTGTTCCGCGGCTGTTACACTAAATATTTTATTAAAAATAAACGAATAAAAGTGATTATTTTTTAAAACGGATTGTTAATTAGCTTGATAATGTGATCGAATAATAAGCTGACACGAATAATAGCTGCTAAATTGGAGTAAAAAATTATATTCGTTATTTAAGAAAATTGTCAAATAGGGATATAGCACGTGTTACGGTAAGTAGCCATCGTAGCCTATAGACGCAAATAGTCCATTGTATTGAAATATGTCACAGGTAAATAGCATAACCAGCCGCCCAATTAATAGCCTAGCTTCTTTACTAAACGGCGCCGTACAACTAATTTCTTAAATAATATTCAGCCATTTGATAAAACTTACCTAGCCTGTTCAAAGTTTAAACAAAAAATATAACCAAGAAGACGAGACGAGACCAGAAAGAAGTACACGGACACTCGTTAACATCGATTTGACCTTGTACTCCTGTTGGAAACAGACATGTTATAATCTCTCACGCTTCTTGGTTATTTTTTTTTAAATTTAAAAAAACTTTCTGTAAAATAGTAATAAAAAAAATAGTTGCAATGACAGCTGAATATCAGACAGGAAGTGAGTTGAACGGCGCCGTTTAGTAGAGACTAGGAATTTGATTGAACGACTGATTAAGCAAGTTGGCTGCGACAGAATATACAACTGTACATAGTTTCATATTTCAATAATTGCGGAGAATTTTTTTAAGGGTATCTGAAAACTATAATTTTAATTTATGCGTACAATGTGTAACTGCCTGGGCCAACGGGAGATACCTAAGCTAAAGATCCTACTAGCAAGTTGCTTTGGACTACCGATAATGGCAACTTGCGATTTGTCTGGATTAACACGCAGACCGAAGGATTTGCTCTTCATATATTATTTGTTTCATTATATTCTTTATTTGACAGATAACACAGATGTGTTATCTGTAGTAATTTAACTTCATATCTAGATAGATTCTTTTTCTTCCTAGCGTTATCCCGGTTATATACCAGGGTCCACTTAGATTGTAGAGAATGTGGCTGTGGGGTGAGTTAAGATAACCGATTGCCATCTGACATCATCCACGGAACCCCCACGATCTCTACAACCTTACGACTAATATCACAAAGTGACATTTATTGGGCCCCACAGTTTTACGTGCCTTCCGAAACACGGAGGAGGTCGAATATTAAATATAAACCAGGGCTAGAATGGGTCACCCGGTCGCGGCAAGAACAACTTACCCTAGTTGTTGCGGACAGATGATACAAGACGAGTGGCATAGCGACGTCTTTGACCATGGACGTCGACGACACAACTAAGTGGGGCTGGCACTAGTGTACACAGTGAGCGAGCTAGCTAACTCCTGCTGGAGTTAGACGAAGATAGTGCTATCTCGCTCACGTAAACACGGATCGTTTACTGGTTTACGGCGTACACTAGTGTCGGCTTTTGTTTCAAAGTGACATTAATCGGGTCCCACTGTTTTACGTGCCTCCCGAAACACGGAGGAGGGCGAATATCAAATATAAACCGGCGTTAGAATTGGTCACCCATCTATCACCCGGTCGCGGCAAGAGCAACTTAACCTAGTGATCGACTCAAATGCCGACCACTGATTAAGCCACGACCTCTCTCAGCAACTCCAATCAACTCATAATAGTACTAAGATATTAAAATATGGAGCCTAATAAGTAGAATCAACAGGTAGTTCTGTTCTGTTCTGTTTTTAAGCTATGTCTTATCTAGGCAACAATGGCCACGTTATTAAAATGAAATATTAAAAGATTTTAGAAGAACAAATTTAGATGATAATGTTATGAACTAATATATAAGTGAAACTAGCAAACATAATACTTCAAGCCAATCAAAAAGAATTGACAAAGTTGAAACGGGAGACGGTACACTATAGAGGACCAACGCTAATACAGATTTGAACGCGTACACAGAGAGGTTCCGTAGAGAAATGAATGTTATATTCCTAAACCTATATCAGAAAGCCACTTTTTTTTTATATTTGTTACAAGGGAGCAGACAAGCAGGCAGCAGGCACCGAAGTGCCTACCGGCGCCCATGGACATCTGCACGACCAGAAGGCCAGCAGATGCAACAACCATAAACTAACAATAAAATCATTTTAATATTGTATACTTGTTTATTTCGCAAATACAATTTAAAAAGTTATGGAAGAACGGGGCCACCTGCCACAAGTACTGGTTACTGGCTGGCGATACCAGTAACTTATAAGGATGGTCCCAATTTCTGTTCATAGTTTATAAATATTTATTTGATGAAATAAACAATATTAATGAAAGCCGCCGTAACTCAAACTGTTAATAATAAAATAATTCTAGTTAAATTACATATAATGCTTGATCGTGAAGGGGCGGCTTAATGATGCTTATGGAATAAGTCACATGGGTCAAACCTCTCGGTGCAAACGTGTTTTTACTAATAAACAACAATAGTGTTCAATTACGAGTTGGTTATTAATATTATAATGCTAATAATATTTTATTAATCTATATATTAATACGGGAAGCGAAAACTTGAGGTACAATTTTAAAAAAATTGCGCGGACGAAGGAGTGTGAAATTTGGAACAATCACAGTTTTTATAAAGCAGGTTGTGCGAATGAGAGGAATTTCTGATCATTCCATGGTTTCATCGTTCGGGTGGCGGGTCCATCGCGTTGCAGAGGAAGGAACCATAGCAGTGCCCGGGGCTTGTGACTCAGGTGTAGGTTTAAGAGCGCGTATATATAGATGATATCATTCAATTATATATAAAAGAAAATACCAATAATGTCAGTCTACAAACAGCTAAGTAATCCCGTAACATACCTAGTTTTATATTACCTAGTTTAGGGGCCAGGGTTATATTAAACTGTGTAACATGATTTATATAATAAAAATTACTATAAAAAAAAATTACTATAAAATAATACAAAAAAAAACATCCGAATTGGAAACCTCGCCCTGTCGATTAATAAAAGAAAAGACGGTCCTCGATCAAACATACCTTTCTGTCACATCGATAAGACACAGGATAGTGTGACAATAAGAAATTACCGCGGTGGTATAATATCGTAACGACCTACGTTATTGAGGTCATTTTCGAAAGTGTCAATCTTGCAACGTCGTTTGTCTCGTTAATTGCTATGCGAATTTATGATTTTACATACATCGTACAGTATTTTAGGAACTATTCTTTCTTTAGGACGTACCTGGAAAATGACAATTATATTAAATTTAATCTAATTATTTACCAAGAGACAAGGCATCCTTCAAATGTTGCTGCTCACCTCAATTGCTGATCTATTTTAGGAAAATATACAGGGTGTATCTGACATCGTACCGGATACGCATCCCATGGGTTCGGTACATGATTCTAGACTCCCCAGTGCTTTGTACCATACGTTGAATGGTTTGCCATCGATTCAAACGATTTAAAGCAATGTTCTCTACATTTGATTCTGGTATACGTCGCAACCAACAGAACCACATGGCGCAACATCGTGAAAATGAAACTTGTATAAGTGGAAGGGGTTACGACCCCCAATAATGGGGATTATGACGCGGAGAGAGAAGGTCGCGTTGTGTGTCCGCGATAAACCCTTAAACAACTTAACCGATTTTAATCAAATTTTCACACTGTGTGTTCCGAACGACTGCACCAAATTGGATAATTTCTTTTTTGTTAGAAGTGGCAAAGTGAAAGCGAAAAGGAAATAGAATGGAGACGGGAACGGGGAATAATGTTACAGGATAATAGAATGTAATAAATAGTAAGTAACCCAACTTTCGGGTAGGAGAAATTCTACCGGTTACGCTAGTATTATTTATTATAGAATAATTTCAAAGCGTTATACGAGGACCGTGTTATAAAGGCAATTACTTGTATTAACAAACCCTGTCATAGAAAAGAACAGTATGTGTGTAGCATAAACGATGTTCCTAAGCTGTAAAATCTATTTGTATGGGTTGGGGTTCAACAACATTGGGAACCGCTGACACAGAGAAACAATAGGCCCTAAAAGTACATGAAGCTTGACGTTGATAGAACATGCTAAAAACTCATTAGGAAAATTATTTTGAACGAAATCGGACAACAACTTTTGAAGTTTTTTAAAAATACGTTTATAGCGTATCAGATACAGAACCCTTATAAGCGTGTCTTGGCCATTTTATTATATCTCAAAACTTTACGAAGACTTTACGCTATGCAACAACTTATTTCCTTTTATCTTCCCTAACCAAAACAACGAACATCGACTATTTCGGGACACTCTCCCGATGTAATAGACCGACATGACGTTCAGAAATAGCTAAAGGAGGATAAATGTTACATCAAAGATCCAAGATTCTTTTATAAGTCGTCTTGTTTATAGATTAGTTGTTAGTAGGGGACACAGAGGGCCTAGCACACTTTTCGAACCGGAGTAAGTCGACGAGTCGACTTTACTTAGGATGAAAATGTTCGTGCTAAGCCCTCAGCGGACCCTTAGCGTCAACGCGGATTGCATTAGTATTGTTAAAAGCGTGACACGATAAAGACTTGCTCTGTGCGGGCCTAGCACGAACATTTTCATCGAAATGTTCGTGCCAAGGTCTCAGGAGCCATGTTGGCCTAATTTTTTTACACCTCACCCCTTTAGATATCAAGTGAATGTGCTGAAAAAATGTTTTGGAATCATTTTTTACCCGAGCGGTCTAAGGCGCTGCGTTCAGGTCGCAGTCCACTTCTGTGGGCGTGGGTTCGAATCCCACTTCTGACAAACCTTTTTTATTTTGTTTTTAGTTTTGTTAAGTTATGCAATATATATATATATATATATATATAAATTGTTTTTTTTTATATACGTGTTCTACGTAATTTTAATATTTATATCAAAAATAATTCGTTTTTCCCCAATGTCACTTGATATATCCTACAGGCTTTTTAAAATTTAACTTTTAGCGCTACGTCCCGCGATTTCATCTCCGTTTGCCTCACTTTGTTTTGTAAATTAAAATTCTATATAATTTTAGTGGATGTTTTCGATTTTAGCTCGAAATCTATAATTATTTTCTGCAATTTGCATTCCAATTTGTGCTATTTAACTAATTTTCCAAAGGAAAACTGATATTTAAAATGTTGTTATTTTTTTATCTTAACACCGTTTACAGGACCATCACGCACGACACGATGAGCTTGCAAAGTATGACATCACTCGGACGGATTGGCAGAATCTTGAGTGGAGCTGGCGAATCTCATCGTGAGTGAAATATATCAGAGAGCTATAACTATTTTTAATCCATAATTCACGGTTAAACGGTGGGGGGGGGGACCAACAAAGTGGCAATAGGCAGGTTGCTGGACGTCCAATGCTCCGTTTTCCTGTCCTCGGCCACCACTCAGTCACTGCCTTACTCCACCTGACATCACTTGTTGACACCTGTGTTCTCCGATGTCTCGAATTTTCGTCCCTCTTATTTCGCGAGCACAGCTAGTCATTAAATAAGCATTATCATGGTAGTTCCATCCAACTGAAGAGAGTTCTGCCGATAGTGAAAGAATAGATTACCGATAGCGGTCTTTTATGAATATAATATGGCCTTGCGAACATAATAACAATTGTACTATATATAGTATATTGTATATATACAAACCCACTATAAAATCCTGAGTGTACAGAACCGAATCGATATTACCAACCGAATCTAAGTCAGTTGATTGATAAAACACCTCCAATTTCAGGTAAAAGAGGACGCAGTCTACAAAATATTTGTCCCGTTGGAGAACCACTTCTAATATCGGAAACCAGCAGGCCCTTCTTATGTGGCACGGATCCAGGAAAACCAAACTGCCCACCGCTTTATAGATGCTTGGTCGAATCAGGTACGATATTGTTTATTGTTTGATTGTCTATTGTTATCCTTAAGAGGTTTAAATTGCAAAGCACGTAACCGCAACACCTTATAAACATCCAATCAAGTGCGATTTATAGTTTAAAAAATTATCGCGGGCTCGTCGTCGTCGGTGGGAAACTATAAATCTCGTATTGACAAGGCTCTGTTATTGTTGAAACTTGCTGCTCATATGTTAAACTAAGAATATTAATGCTGTCTAAGGTTTCGATTACTTCTTTATGCCCCCATTAGCTTTCCAACCAATCCTGTATCGCCTATGCATTGCCGTTATATCTTGAATAGCCGTCATTATACAGATTATAATATAAATCATGTGGTAGGTATCGATGATTGAGAACTCATCATCGTCAAGAATTCAAGGAAGTAAAAGTAAGCACGGCTGTATTTATTATTCCTAACTAAATTTTATTCAGATATCAGAGAGGTGTCATTACTTTTCGGTTTTCAATTGATTTCCGAAAGTAAATGTCTGATTCTACCCGCGAAATCCTTGTACAACCTACTAAAAGACCTTGATGCATCAAGAACTATCATAAGTTCTTTATTAGAAACAACACCTAAAGCCGCACTAGTAGGATTATATCACATTTGGCAAGGCAAGGGAGGGAACACTGACAGTGAAGGTGAGTGTTAATGGCCACTTTAAATAATACTCTTACACCTAGGTCACAAGTACCAGGCACTGCTATAGTTACTTCGTTTGCAACGCGATGGACGCGGCACCCGCATAGTGAATCCTCTACATCCCATACACGACTTTAAAGAGGAAGAATCTTTTTAATCAATAAATTAATAATAAAAATCAGGCCATGTACTCCGTTATTATTTATCATGTGAACATATAAATTGCCTTATCATCGGACTTTCACATCGTGGGTCAAGGTATCGTTTATTAGAGTGCAAATGTATTGCTAATTGAAAAGAAATATCTAATTAAAATTATATTTGTTTAATATAACTTAAATACTACTGTAATGGAAAATGGACTTTGCCATTGTATGTGGTGGTAACTATCCATTAGGACAGTGTGAACACAGATATATGTGCATTGTCATAGGAAAGGTCTGTTCCCAACTTGGTAGGCGAATTTGGACATATTAAAGTAATTATATCGCACGATTAATCATAAACTGATCTATCTTAAAAATGCAGATTTTTGTGAAATCGACAAACAACGTTTTGTCACTTAGGACTTATTCCGCATATAATTCAATAAAAACGGCATTATAACAACAAATTATGTATTTATATACTAGTTAATGAAGTGTTTAATGACATTGGAATTTTTTTTAATGATATTTTATTATTTATTTGTCTTTTTATCTAAAATATGTTTTTTGTTAAAAAGACAAAAATAGCTGTACCTCAGTATTGGATGGAGATATTGGTTTTCAAATATATAGGTAGGTAGCGCTGACAATAAAAGTTTATTATTATTAGTATTTTTAAGCAGGAAGGTAAAAGTTACTGGTAGCAATTTGAGATAAAGTTCTTTAAATAATTAGGGTGAACGTAACTGAGTGCCTCGTTCTCCTTGACATGATCGCTCTATTACTTACTGCATACTTGCAACGAAAATGCGCAATTATTAGACCTATGGCAACACTGGTGATAATATATATTGTGATTATAGGATACTTAAATCTAATATATATTTTTAGGACCAAAACTCCGAAAGCCTCCGTTACCATATTATTTCGGAATCACAATGCATCTATTGAACTATATTTAAATACATTCATATCATAATGTCAGTCCCGGCAGACGTTGTATTCTCGTTGACCTTGAATTATGTATCGTCTGCCTTTAGCCAATTTACCAATTTCTTTTGTGTCTTTTCCATACAACGTGACACTGGCCGATTATTTTATGAAATACTAATTAACTAATTTTACATGGACAACAAGTCTAGTACAATTGTCATTTATTTGATGTATTCTGAAGTAGCGACCAAATCTGCAGTTTTAAGTATTTTACTAAGCCAGAGCCAGATAGCTCAAGGTGTTTGTACAAGTCCCCGGCAACACTACATGATCGTCATTTAAGGCCGGCAACGCATCTGCTAGCCTTCTGGTCGTGTAGATGTCAATGGGCGACGGTAGTTACTTAAGTGTACCGCGTGCTCGTTTGCCCTTTGTCACATAAAAATGGTACTATACGCTATCCGCGATTTCGTCCGCGTAAAATTATGTGAAAAATTTTAGCTTGATGATCGCCTATAGTCTTCCTCGATAAATGGGCTGTCTAACACTGAAAGAATTTTTCAAATCGGCCCAGTAGCTCCTGAGATTAGCGCGTTCAAGCAAACAACCAAACAGACTCTTCAGCTTTATATATTACTATTTTTAGCATGATGATATATAGCATGTATCCTTCCTCAATAAATAGACTATCTTATACTGAAAGAACTTTTCGAAACGGACCAGTAGCTCCTGAGATTAGCGCGTTCAAGCAAACAAACAAACTCTTCAGCTTTATATATTAGTGTAGAAATGAAATGAATGAAATGAAATGAAACTTTATTTATTTAAGAGTTATGCCACATAGGAACACAATGCTTGATTTAGCACAACCCAAAAAAAGGTAACGGCTCAGCATACAGAGCTGATTTCAGCCGAAACCTTGGTTCGGGTGACGCCACGGAAACTAATTATAAAGAATTAAAAAACAATATGAAAATATAAAGGTAAAATTGGCGTGCGTAGTAATAGTTGTAATTTGGAGGTACTTTTAACTTCGTACACATGTGCCAAGAACGGATTAAGGTGGTCTAGGGGCTCCCGCACATCTAATATTGCGCAATCGCAGTCGCGGGAAGCAGCTAGTAAAGTAATGAGCATTATTAGGTGTGAGGTGAGCTTTAGTTAACGAGACTTAAATTTAAATGGTGAGGAATTAAATGTTTTTTAGAAATGACGAGTCATTAGGCGAGTTAGGCATTTTTTGACAAAATCATTGAACACACGATACCGTTACCGTTAAAATTTTCACTTCTACTATGACTGTATTTTAAATCAACTCACGTTTCCCTGGGGGTCGATGAGCTGGGCGTACTTGGGTGCCTTCGCCTTGCTGCCGTCGACGAAGACCCCGGCGAGACGCAGCGGAGTCCCGGGCCGCGCTGCCGCTCTTTCGTACTGCGCCCCCACTCTACCGCTCTCTGAAATAAAACAATTTAGATGTCTTATAGAAGTAGACTTTTAGGAACTGTTTTTAAATCGTCAAATATTTTAAAACTATCATTGGTTCGGAAAAGGTTGCTTCAGTTCATTTACTTGAAAACCCAATTGGAATGTTATTAATTATTCAACACAAACGACCATACATACATTAAAGGTTGCAGGGGAAGGAACCCTGTCAATGCCCAAGACTTGACTCAGGTGTTGGTTTACAGGTGTTACATAATACATAATTATACAAGAACTTCTATATTGAAATATTTTCATTTAAATAACTGTAATCTGCTGGTCCACTTCTATCCTATCCGCAATAGTTCCGCTTTGGGCGAAATGAGCGATATCCCGTCAGGAGAGTCTGAATAACCAAACTGCCTCATTACCATATTCATTTAATGTAGTAAACCACAGCATTAGGCTATTCCATAAGTACAACTTTTATTTTAATATTGCAAGGGACAAACGTCAGGCTGTTCACCTAAGAGATTACTGACGCCCATGGACATCTGCACCACCAGAAGGCTCCCAGTTGCGATGCCAGCCTTTAAAGGATTTTTTTATGTTACAAAGGGCAAACGAGCAGACAGCTAAGAGCCTACCGACGCCCATGGACACTTGCATGACCAGGAGGCAAGTGGATGCATTATCGGCCTTTAATAATATGTTTAGGCCACCTCAAAAACCGAATGAAACGCAACAACAATCCCATCACTGGACGTAACGGCATTGCGGCCACTTTACGCCAATCTTATTTAAGAAGATGGTACTGTTACCCAAACGCTCTGGCCCAATTTATCTGCAAGCATAAAAAAATCAAAAAATTGCCGGGAAAACCCTAAAAACAGCCCTTTTCTTTTTCCCATACAAACGTTTTATTTCTAAAATGTAGAGTCAATTTGAACTTATACGGAGACGGGAACGGGAACTGTAACGGGAACGGGAACGGAAACGGGATCGGGATGGTATAGGATAATAGAAGTAAATAATAAGAGGCAGAACATAGTCTGCCGGGTCCGCTAGTTACAAATATAAATGCATTATAACAATTTACGCCTACAAAAACGTACAAAAGTCTATTAATCATTCACAAACACCTTTAAGTACTTTTTATTTAGAGATATATACTTTTTTCTTGATTTGATTCATAAAATTATATGATAAATTAATATTATTATTGAAAGTAATTTTCTCATGTTACTCTGGATCAATTCCAAAGTAGGATGTTACAAATGTGTCTATAAAGACATTTACAGCCATATTGACAAAAAGCCTGTTCTTAAATTTTATAAATTTACTTCTGCTTATCTTCAACGTTCCACTCAATACCATTGCCGGGCAAAGGACTAGAGATAAATGGTGAAATCCATGTTAAATGCCATTTACATCCAAACACTTCTACCAAATTTTGTCTCCAGCCTTTATTATACGAAATATCTTTACTGTGCGATTTTGTTTCTGGTGTTATTTTACCTTTTAAAAGATTATTAAAGTGATAAAGGAAAAGAAAACCTGTAAATAACCCTACTATGAAATTGATTTCAACTAAAAATAGATAACAGCTTTCTTCACCAAAGTCTATAACGAAACTAGCAAGGGGGAAAACTAACTTAGCTAAGAGCAGGCCATGATTCCATTTAACGAAGCCACTTAAATAAATTATATTGTAATAAAATGAATATATCATAGCCATGCATATGTATAGAGTAAAGTACATAAAATATCTATGGTTGTAATAGCCAACACAACAAGCGAAAAATGTACAGTGGTGGTCCCTCTTTAAAATACAAATATCACAGTTTTGGCAATGCCAGGCACGGGGCGGTCTAAGGCACTCACACACACTACACATTGTCCAATTTTCTTTATGTATAGAATCTAAGAGTTTGCCTTTAATGCTGGTATCAGTGAACATACCATATATCATGTTTCCAACAATATTCATCAGTAGGAACGTTGCACAAAAATAGTGCAAAATATACTGTATCGTCCAAGCTTCGACAACATTTGGCAAAACGACACACAGCTCAAAGTATAAAAATCCTGGAATCAATATTAGTATTATGGTCAAATATGTGCTGTGTTCCAGAAACCTTTTGATCTGTTTATTTTGAAATCTTTTCACAGTTATCATCATTTTTAAGCTTTGTTTATTTATTTGTAATATTATATATTGTTCATTATATTATCAAGTGACTGTATCTGTTTTTAACCTGTAAAAAAGTAAATATTAATGAAAAACTAATAATAAAGTATATACATTGTTTAAATTTTGTCATAATTAAGAGTTAGGATTGACACATAATCAGCCTTTAAACAGCTATTTAATGTCTACTTACATTTAAATGCATTTACACATTGTTAATATTGGTTACATTTTTATGTATTAAAAATTGATTCATTTGTTCAAGATTTATTGTAAATATTATATTTGTTAGCACTCAGGCCTTCAAAATTCATGTAGTTTCAATTAGTACAAATTAGTTTAACTAAATAAAAACAGTTATTGTAAATAAATCTTCTAGGTATTTATAACTTTTTTTTACCAATGTTAACATTTGATAATGTATCTTTTTTTCTTTCTCACAAAAACATTTTTTCCACTATATTATTTTAATACTTTTTCTATAATTAAATTATTTACATAATAAAAACATCACTGACAACTTGATAAATGACAAGTAACACAGCAGTAAGTGACAGTGACTTTTTGATGTTAGTGATAATGCTTAACAGTATCGATACA
>JANCMC010013376.1:390810-407912 GCA_024363005.1 Charaxes varanes
GATAAATGACAAGTAACACAGCAGTAAGTGACAGTGACTTTTTGATGTTAGTGATAATGCTTAACAGTATCGATACATGTGTCGATTAAGTAGTAAATACTTTACTATCGATACATAGGTAAACAGAAATGTATCGTACATATCTGTATCGATTATAAATCACGTGATTAACCAATAATAACAATAATCCCGATTTACGAAACAAATGATACCATTATATTATAATTATGATAATTATCGTTAAAAGTACATTCTATAGATATCTATTTATTTGTTTCGTTTATCCTCACATATTAGAAAACTAAGTCCTCCGCCATGTCTGTTTGTTTGCGATAAATTCAAAAAATAACAAAACGTTCAATACGGTTTTCACCAATAAATCGAGTGATTCATGAGGAAATTTTATATGTATGATACATATATATTATAGTAGACAAAAACTGAGAATTTCAATGTTTTGCTACGTGATGTAGTAAAAAACATATTTTTGTACGCTTACATTACGTTCGCTGGGTAATTATGAGATAGATGAAAATAATTTATTTTATCATAAAACTAGTATTAAAAAGTCAGCGTTGGTACATTTCTATACGCCCTAAGTATAACCCACTGGAACCATTTTAATCTTTTACATATTATAAAAGAAAAATTAACTATATTCATTCATATTAATCCTTATCCCATGAAATACGCTAGATACGTTGTGCATTTTATGCAGTACAAAATTGCCCTTTACAGTATAATTAATATTTTAAAAGATACGAGATTTAAAAAGTCGGGGTAACGGGGCGGTCAGTGGAATAAGGGACCAATAGATGGCGCTGATTTTTGATATTCAATATTAAGAGTAAGAAGTAAGCCAACGTTCGGGCAGGACAACATCTGGCGGGTTCGCTAGTTGTTTAAATAAACACATTTAATTTTTTAAAGTTATATCGGGGGTATTCTTTCTGGCTAATACACCACATCAAGATTATTCCGTTTTTCAATTCCTAAACGTTAATTGATTTGTTGTTTAGGATCATCTAGAATAGCTATTATAATATTTAGAAAACCATCGCCAAACAATATAGAAAAATAATCTTCAATGTAAATAATAAAATACCTAAAAAAATTAGCAAAATAAACACAAAGATTTAGACAAATATTTTATTAAATTATGGTTTATACAGAGATTGGGAGTAACATCATAATCTACATGTTCATTTCGCACCAATAAATTGTATAGTAAAATACACTTTTCCTTACACCTAAATAAATATTTACTTCCAAAAATCAACAAGCATCTCAAAAACTATCAAGCACTCACTAGACAGACGTTTAGTTGATCTTAAAAATCTAACAAATGTGTAAATTGAATTTTCAAAAAATCTTTTAAATTAGGTTTAGGCGACATCGAGAGTCATGATAATAAGGGACTATAAATCTCGGAAAAAATTACACTGGAAGGAATACAATTGCAATGTTTTACATTATTCAGTTCTTGTGAAACTTCTTGCTGCTGTCTTTAGCCATATCTACGAGTGTCTGGGCTGGTTTGAATGGCGCTCCATAAAGTCCCTGGTACATTTCCATCTTTTTCACTAGATTATCAGCTCCAAATTGATCGACCCATCTAGAAACATAATACAAAAGTATGTAACAAACAACTTTATGTACATAATTTACAATTTCCTAAGAGCGGAAAGGCAGATGGCATCTATTTTGATATATAGTACGACATATATAAGTTTATTTTCCTCTAAAAACATATATTGCCTATAAAAGGTCAAAATAGGGTTGTAAGGATTACTTCTGTACTTATAGACATGCTTCTTTATGTACTAGAGATTGCCTGCTGGTTGAAATTCGTCCACAAATCTTAAAAATTGCGTAACCTATGCTAATTTCAAGCTGTATAAAATTTTTCAATTTAATCACATTAAATTGGAAAATAATTAACAAACTCTTGTTTGTTGCTTCATAAAAAAGAATACCTGAAGGGGCCACCAGTGAATGGCGGGAAGCCCAAACCAAAGACCGCTCCAACATCACCTTCGAGTGGACTGTGTAGAATCTTCTCTTCCAGTGATAGCACAGCTTCATTCACAAATCTGTAAGAGAAAATATTTTGTAGAATTTGTAAGACATTAAAGTTACATCAATTACTTTTTTTAAATTAGGGGTCGCTCTTTATATTTAATTACCCTATTGGACAATAATGTACAAGTGAAGAGACACAAAAATCAAATTTACAAATTATGCAAGATCACAAGGTCAATTTAATTAAAATCCTACAATGCGAGAGAACCTTGACTCTACTAGACCTTTTGTACTGACAGTTACTCTTCAAAAGTCCTCCCTAGTAGATTTATGATCGCTCACGTCTTGAAGGAATCTTAAGTCATACTAAATAGACTCATTCTCAGTCTGGCTTTCTTAAAATTTTGAATTGTATTTTACAGTAACTATTTTATTCTTTTACATATTGCAAAAAATAATGAACTATTTACGAAGCTACTTTAAAGAATACCGTATTTATAATTATCAAATTAAATACGCTATATACATTGATCATTTTATGCAGATCAGAAGTGCCCTTAACAGCATATTGTTAAAACTAATATCTTAAAAGGTATGAGTGATTTAAAATCCGGGAACAGAGCGGACCATCTGGGATACAGTTTTGGTTCCGAGAAATAAAGAAAATATAAATATGACAACTTAAAACGGACAAATATTATCCTTGAGGATCTTATGGCGGACACTCTCAAAGCGGAGTCAAACAGAGAGCACCAAAAAGCAGAAATTACTTACCTGTCGTGTAGAGTAATATCACCATCTTCCAGTATTGGAACGGAGTTAAAAAAGGCGTTGCGTTGCATCTCGGCGTTGGCGCTTTCTCAGCGTTTGCGCTATTGAATTTGTTCATAAAATTTTATGGAACATGTAAAATTTTACGTCGGACCACACAGTATCGGTTCCTAAATGGGTCCTGATTTTTTTTTGGTTATTCTAGGTTCTAATACTGATTTTTTTTTCTTATTTTAGGCAGAACTTAACAAGTTCCGTTCTGAAATCAGACCGACACTCATGTACTAACCTTCTCGCTATGTATTAGTGTAGTCAGTAACTTTTATCAGGAAAGAGTATTTGCTCTCTCGTTACATAAGACTGCTAAGAATTATTTTGAAAAATAAACAGCTACATCAAAAAATGTTCCTTATCCATTCGCAAAGAAAATCTTTTACAAAGGCTATTTAAAAAGTCATTTGACCCGTAATAAACTTGATAATTTTCAGAACAGTTTTAGTGACTTTAGTTTCAAAGAAATGGCATAACAGAAATAAAATATTCTCCGTGTTAATAACTAGATTAGTGTCGACTGGGATAAAAGTTAGTGTGCTCGTAGTCGGGGATAGCGGTACCTAATAACACAACTTCATTAAGAAACTGTGGAAATATGAGCTCCATATATGTACTTAGGGTTGCTTGCAGATTCGTTTTTGTCATTAATTGATATTTTCGAACGAATAAATGATTTTCCTAAAACATGCATAAAACGTTATAACTTAAATTAAACTACGATAATAAACTACTAAAATTTTAAAACCTAATTAGTTCAACAGCGGGTGCCGTAAAAAGAAAATGGCCGAAGAAAACCAATAAAAATCCTGTGATAATAAAACTACCACGGAAAATCGTATCTGTAAACAATATGGCCGAAAGTATCTATGTATTAACTTATTGTACTGTTACAATGTATAAAAATATGTACAATAATCCTATTAGAACGTATTTGATATTACGAACTACGTATCTCCAAGCTGCCCTTTCAGATCCTACATCTAAACTGCATCTACAATAGCAGCCGCGTATTTGTCAATATAAATACAAAACTACCTATGTTTTAGAATTATGCCGGAGCAACAGTAGCTCAGTGTTTGTACATTTTTTTTCTTGAAGACTACAAAGTTCTACAAAACTTTGTGCAGCTACACAAAGTCCCACTACATGATCATTCAAATGAAGCTATGTCTGGCTCCAGCTAATATGGTGTCAAAGCGGTGTCATGGCGACCGTGTGTTTATTAATTGTCAAATAAAATATTGTATTTATAAAAAGAAGCAAAGTTTTGTATACAGTTTTAATTATGGTACGCAAATCTAAAGAATTGTGACCGAATTTTGACCAGCCGGCAATCTCTAAACAAAAGAAGTTAACTATAATTCTCATGTAATTTAACGTTGTCTTGATTGGGGACTAAATAGGGCCTCGCAAACCTAATTTTGCCGACGTCCACGTATGGTCTAGCGTCGCCACTGGCTTTATAGTACGCAAATCTAAAGAATTGTGACCGAATTTCTGTGACCACCTGGCGATCTGTTGTTATTATTAAAACTTCAAATAATTTATCTAAAAAAACTATAAAATGACCTTTACTATTTAAAGTTTTACAAATGTTAAGTTTCCACATGAAAATTGAAAAACGTTTTCAGGAAGGCATAAGTTTAAAAATAATATTAAGATTAAACAACGGGAACGCAGTCGCGTGATTCAGCTAGTACGCGAATACACAGTAACAATAGCTCCCTCAGACATTGTTTATCTGTATAATATCTTATTTCCGGAGATACCGAGGTCATCGTCCCAGGGGTCAATGACCGGCAGGGGTGTTTTTCGATATTTTTTTGGGGGCCCAATCCTGGGGTGAACGCGTGTGTAACATTAGAAGTTAATAACAAACGTATGTGTCGGAGGAAACGCGTGTTTGGCACAGGGAACGAATCCCCTCATTTTGGAATCTACGTATGACTGATTTCTAAATAAGATAGTATATTAATTCTACATTTAAATATATCAGCTGGTAGCGGCGAAGTTCTTTCCACCGGCGAGTCATCTGGTACCATTATGTTCAATACGGCTATCTATAATAGTAAAATACTTTACGTAAGAACATTTAATATTGGTAACAATCTTACAAATACCCTGAAATCTATACTAATATATAAAGCTGAAGAGTTTGTTTGTGTGTTTGCTTAAGCGCACTAATCTCAGGAAGTACTTGTCCGATTTGAAAAATTATTTCAGTGTTAGATACCCCATGTATCGATGAAGGCTATATATCATCACGCTTAAATATAACCTTTTTTTACCTAATTTTACGCGATCTTAGTCGCGCGCATTGCTAATAAAACATAATTTGACTGAACACTCGGCTGTTCCTTTGATTTAGTTAATGATATGGCATAGGAAGTCGAAATATCAGCCTGAAAAAAAAATTAAAGACGTGCGCGTCACTTAAAAAAAAAACAAAAATTTCGAAATTATGTTTTGATAAATTTAACACCAGATATTTTAAAAAAATCGTCGTCTTTCCCGACACTGGCTATAAGACCATAATTCCTTAAGAACCGATTCAAGAAAATATACAAACGAGTTGAGAACTTTGTCCTTTTCTTGAAGTCGGTTAAAAATTATGTTATAAATACAATGTAATAGGTATGTGTAGTGCTGTGATTTGGTGGCGGATTCGGTGGTGTAGCTTTCGGGTTGCAGCATTGCACCGATTTTCCCTCGTATTCGTTCGCGAATTAAAGCAAAGTAGTTTAGTTTCTCATGCAATTGTTGATGACACACACAATTGTTTCGATTTGTCTACAATATGATTCGTCGTATTCGTGGTTTCTTATTAATAATCGTATTGAACAAGAACTATTCGCAAATATGTTAATGTGTTTATATATAAATATGTGAAGCCAAAACTTTCGATAATATTTTGCCAAAATTACGGATGGAGGAGTGAATTAGTACTAATTTGGTTCAATTATAGCACGTATAGAGGAGGGTGTGCGAATGATATATTTATAAAATTTGCAAACCTATTGCAAACAGAAATGAAAAAAAAAACATGTGCTCGAACTTTATAACCAGGCGATCAGTAGTAATAACAATTAGAGAAAAATAAAATACATATATGGATGCAAATGATTAGTTTTATTCAAAAAAGTTTTTAAATGTTGATTTCTCAGTAGCATCCACAACCGCCGCAGCGTCCTGTGATGGTCACGGAACCACAGGCTGCTACAGGACCTCCGAACTCCACGCCCTCCCTCTTAACGTGCGACGTAATTTATGTATAACCCCTAACAGGTGAACGCCATAATTTTGCTGCCCAATGAGTTTCCTCGGAAAAGAGTCTGCATACAATCTGATACCTGAAATAAGACAAAAAAGTTGATAGTTCAAAACGGAGGTAATCTCGCCACTTAATTCTTATACTATACAATTGTATGGACTATATCATTCTCCTTCTATATGATTAATAGTAAAATATTGACACTTCTCTCGAATCAACAAAGTATTTAAAGTCAAGCATAATAACTACGTATTATGCCGGAGCCAGACATAGCTTCATTTGAATGATCGTGTTGTGTGGCCGGGGAACTTTGTTTAGCTGTGCAAACTTTTGTAAAACTTTATACTCTTCAAGGACAAAAAAATGTACAAACACTCTGAGCTATATCTGGCTTCGGCATTATAACATGCAATCAGTCAGTATACAAAGGTTTACAACATTATTACACAGAGCAAAGCGATTCATTCTTACATTATTATTAAGCAGGCTAAGAAATAGAATCAGATTTGAGATGGAATTAATTTGGCACAGAGCATGTTAAAGCAATCATTAAGTAGCCCACCCAGTTCATAGCAATAACTGACAGTATTGCGGTATGCGGCATCGGACACATACTTGTATGAGAACAAGTGTCTATTCTAGACATTAAACATACAATAGGTGAGCTGGCCTTCTGGTCGTGCAGATATCCATGGGCGTCGGTAGACACTTCGGTGCCTGCTGCCTGCTCGTCTGCCCCCTTGTAACATAAAAAAAAAAATCATAGCATAATAGAATGTGCTAAATGGTAAGTAACCCAACGTTCGGGCAGGACATCTTCTGCCGGATCCGCTAGTGTTATAATAAACAAGTTACAGAAATCTTTTTGCTTATGCCCTAGTGTTGGATAATATAGCATAATTTAATTAAATAAAGTTATTTATCATAAATAATAAACCTATACTAAAGAAAATTATTTTGTAGTCAGTAGACGGATACCTTAATATAAACTGCATGGAATTGATTTTAGACACATTAAATTCCTTAAAAAAATTGTGGCTTAATCATTTAATATTTTTATTTAATAGAGCCTCAATAGCTCTGGATGGACTGAATCCGCAAGGTACCCGGTTCAAACCCCAACGCCGTTGGGGTATTGTCGCAACCACTCCTAATACAAGTTTTTAATTTAAGCTTAGTAGGAGGGGAAAAAGGGAATATTAGAAATACCTAAAAAGTATTCCTAATATTCTTAATAAAAAAAAAATATTTGTCTTTTGCCCAATCTTTGTTTTTATTTACTACCTAACAATTTTTATTGGTTCTTTTTTGTCTACCCTGCGCTCCAGAGACAGCAGTAGTACAGCTACAAGTGGTGCCTCCAGTGCCGGCGGCGGCAGTAACAATGGAGCTCCAGGTAGACCATTCAATTGGAGATATATTTTGGAATTTCCGTTAAATAATAAAAAGAATGTCGTCAATAGTTCTTATGTGTATTAAAAAATACAAAAATATGTCAAATAAAATTAGTCTATAAAATGTTTTAATGACATCCCTGATGTAAGGTTTAACCTTTAGCTCAGAGATTTCGATATCACCTCCAGGACACAAATTTAATATCGACAATAGGGTTCCGACTTTCTGTGTAAGCTGATATAATATTTTCGCTCATTTTTAATGTCGAGTTAACGAGGTATAGTACATATTTTAATTTGCAATATCAAGAACTAACACGTTTTTAACATGTTGACCAGACTAAAGAGATGCCCTCGTAGCGTCTATTGGTCTGATAGTAGAATGGACTTGAATCACATCTTATGGAATTATATTATATTTATAGAAAATGGCAATGCTGCCGAAGTCCGCAGAAGACGTGCACCGCTCGTGCGGCAGCCGTCTCTCGACACCGTGTGCACGAACGTGACGAGCGCTGACGAATTTGTGTGGGTTGACTCGCATAATAGGTACATCGACTGTTGTGTTGTGAGTTTATTTTTGTGTGTCCATTTTTTTACATTTACTAATTTATTCGTTACATAATAATAATTATAGACCCACACAAAAAACAATTCCAAATCTCACAGGCTATTCTCGTAGCTTTTTTTCTTCTCGTACAAAATATCCGCGCAATGTTCTATCTCCGCTATTTAGTTATCCGCCCCTATATAATAGTCCGCTATTAAGCATTACAACGGACAAGACAACGGGCAGTGGGGGTCAAAATCTTTGTGACGTCACATGTCGAAATTAAAAATATACAAGTAAAAAAAATCAACTGCTGTTTTTTATTATCCTACCAATATTTTAAACAAAAGTTTATACACGTGGATGTATGGACGTCTGGATGTATGTTTGACGCCCTTGCATGTAAAATGTACCAAACGGATTTTAATAAAACTTCACAATACTATCACGGACTATGATAGGCTACAAATTGTATAGATATTGTGTAAATTGTCCAAAATATAACGATAAACGTCAAGTAAGAAGGAGAAAATTCTGCCATTTGCGAGCCATTCTTTTATTATTCTTTGGGAACGGGAACAGAAAAGGAAACGGGAACGGGGACAATGTTAGAGGATAATGGAACGTAGTAAATAGCAAGTAACGTAACGTTCGGGCAGCGCAGCGTCAACTTGAGCGCGGTAATGAGGAAAGAATTTTTCAAATCGGACCAGTAGTTCCTGAGATTAGCGCGTTCAAGCAAACAAACAGACTCTTCAGCTTTACATATTGACTAGTTGCTACCTGCAACTTCAACCGCGTAAAATTATGTGAAAAATTTAGCGTAATGATATATAGTCTATAGCCTTCTTAGAAAAATGGGCTATCTAACACTGAAAGAATCTTTCAAATCGGACCAGTAGTTTCGGAGATTAGCGCGTACAAGCAAACAAACAAACTCTCCAGCTTTCTATATCGACTAGTTGCTACCTGCAACTTCGTCCATGTAAAATTAGGTGAAAAAAGTTAGCGTCATGATATATAGTCTATAGCCTTCCTAGAAAAATGGGCTATCTAACAATGAAAGAATTTTTCGAGTCAGACCAGAAGTTCCTGAGATTAGCGCGTTCAAGCAAACATACAAACTCTTCAGCTTTGTAGATTAATATAGACTATGGAGTATAGATATGGATTGTAAACCATCTTTTTTTGAAAACCCGGTTTTCAATGACGTCTTCCCTATTTGAATGTTAGGTATAGATTTTTTCTTCAGGCGGTGTTTTCTTGTATAATCTGGTAGAATTTTCTAGTGCATCTATTTAATTGAACTCCTTAATGGGCCTTCAGTCTCCCTGCGTTCGACGAAGTCCTCATTCGAATGTCAAGTTATACCCTCTGTCTCCCCCCCCTCCCAGTGATGCTGTTGAGGCCAATAGGGCCAACAGTATAAACCATAACAAACACGGCAATAAAATCGCATAGAATATGGAAAATAAGTTGTTTTGTTCCTATTCAACAACCAATATTAACTGGATAAGATTTCGTGCACAGTCTCCAATTTTGGTTGCCTCTACTGACACAGTTTGCGTTTCATCAAGAGTTGAAAGGGGTTCGGATAAGTCTATTCAAAGGTTATACTTGCAACCTTTCATAGATCTCGATCACACGATAACTTGATTAAATCCTACTGGCTTACATAAATAAATAAACCTATGCCTAGGTCATTTCAGTTATTGCTAGTAACTTTCCTTGGGTGGCTTATCCTTTAAGAATATGGCTCAATTTTATTTTAACTTGCTTCTTTGTAACCAACAGCGTTTTAGGTATGAATCCATTGAATACAATATTTGTTAGGGTAAATCTAGGGCCACAATGATTACATGTATATTTTTTATGTTACAAGGGGGCAGACGAGCAGGCAGCAGGCACCGAAGTGCCTACCGGCGCCCATAGACATTTGCACGACCAGAAGGCCAGCAGATGCGCTATTTATCGAGGAAGGCTATAGGCTATTTATCATCACGCTAAACTGTTTCATCTAATTTTACGCGGACAAAACCGCGGTTAACAACTAGTATACATATGTATAAAAGCGAAAGGTACCACAACATCTTGAAAACTATGAGACGTACAATTTGGCAGAGAGGTATTCTATACTTAGTAGACATCCGCTAAGAAAGGAAATTTCGATAGCGCTAGAAAATGGAGATCTTAGTGCAATTGTAATTTTACGGGGACAAAGTCGTGGGAAATAGCTAGTACAAAAATAAATGTCAGGACTGTAAATAAATTTTTAAAATAGTTTTTGTTTTGTCTATTTAAATCTCATTAAGCTAAATTAACAACATCCCGAATTGTCGCATTGCTGATAAAGGACTTCTAATTAGTCTTTCCAATTTCATTTCTTCTTATTATAGAAGATAATGACAGAATTAACACATATGTACATATTGGGTTACTAAGAATGGTGTAAAAAAACAGGTAAAGTCACATATTATTAACATGTAATACATTCAAGAAGGTGACTTTATTTTGTTCTTGTATTGTATTATGACTACTGCAACCCCAATAGACTGGCCTTTATTGTTTTAATAATATCAATAATTCATTTACTATTTCTTCATCAAACAGGATCTATATATATAATATTATTGTTATTTTTTAATCAATTAGTAATTTGCACGAGAGTTTATGAACCATGCGTAAAAAAAAACATTAAAATAGAACTAATGAATTCCCAAGTTTGTATTCACACGACAGCGCTTATAAAACGCGACGTTTTTTTATCGAGCAGTATCATATTTTCCAACGTATAGATACACTAAATTTTCATGTCGACGATGCTAAAAATGCGCCCAAGCAGAAATTAAACGCGACGCCTTTTTAACTCGTACGAATGAGGCCTTTCCCAACCACACCTTCCTTTCCTGACCTCTGATCGCAGATTATACAGTAACACAAAAAAAAAAAAGATGGGCAGCGTTGATTTAATGGATAGCTTCATTGGTCGATATCGCATCCGCATAAAGTCGAGAAAGTGGACAACAACGCTCTTCTACCACTTGTTAGACATGACTATCATCAATGCTTGGGTACTATACAAAAAGGTAAACACAGTGAAAGGAAAACTTCAGAAGAATATTATGAAGTTAGCAGATTTTAGAACCGAGCTTGCCAATACTTTATGTAGATATCAAAGTCAGTCGAAAAATAAAAGGGGAAGACCCAGTACCAACAGTCGACAAGACACTACAGTACCTTCTAAAAGACCCCGGACAGGTGTACCTTATTTTGTTTGCAATCTCTTCAACGGGAGTTAGTATGATATTTCATATTTTGGGATAAAGAACGCCGCGGATAAGGTGACCATTTAGGCCACTGAAACGAATGGTATGTGAGGTAATAAACTTTTTATTAGATTCACATGTATAAAAGTTTAGATTTTGTCTGATCACAGACAAATAACTCTAGATTCATTCTGCTTTATTCATCTACCTTGCATTATTCCAGTCTATTAATAGGGTACGTTTAAATTGTAGTGGATGTGGCTATGGTGCAAGTTAAGATGGCTGACTGCTGACGACTTCTAAAAACCCCCAAAATCTCTACAATCTCACCCCTAATATTAATCAATGACATTAATGGGCACCTGGTTACGTGCTTTCCGAAACACGGAGGAGGTTGCATATTTGAAAATCTGCGTATGAATAGGTTACCCATCTATCACTTTTTTTTTCTTCTTCTTCTCCTTTAGTGTATGTCCCACATGGTGGTGGGATTAGCCTTCTTACCCATCTGTGACTTGGCCGAGTTAATTACTGCTTAATCTAGCGATCGACTCATATGCCGGCCACTGAATAAGATACGACCTTCTCACACTCCACCTAAGCTTGGTATTAGATCTAGAAAAGAAAAGGCCCTAAGAAAAGTCTTTTTCGCGACCGGTCTATCCCTGTCACTTGCTAATCCAACTGGTAATGGATTTTTGAATAGAACCCGAACGTTTAATCGTATTGGGGTTGTGAAAGGTGAATTTTTCATTCCTTAAAAGCCTATTTCAACCGGTGGAATAGATCAACTGACGTTTTAATTCCGCCCTTTTTTCTAGTTGACTTTGTATGTTTGTCGCAATGGTACTCTAAATTGATCACATTGAAATTTATGTATCTTAACTCTACTCTACTTAACTCTAGTATGTTAACTTTTAAACTTATAGATTTATGATTTAAATAATCATACCATAAACTCACATTATTATTTTAAATTGCTGCCCTGAATTTAATATTTGTCAGATCCGTCACTACGACTATGATGATTTATACAAGATGTTTGCCGGCGACCATATTTAGTGTTCGTAAAAAAAAATACAACCCAAGCAGTATAAACGTAAAAACTGATTACAAGCCAAACCTGTCCATAGTGTTCAGCCGGCGCGGGCGCGGTGTCGTCACACGGCGCGCGCCGCCGACCGTGACGCGGTTTCCGTCCCCACTTCCGTCTCCCACCATGGCTCATCTCGCCCGTTAAGCGTCTGACAGACGAACGAGTTATGGAATAGGTATAGACTATGACACAAATCCCGATATGTATATCTTGATTGGCTCGTTAGCCGCAGATGACAGTGACCCCGCCGCTCCAGGGGTTGTGGGTTCGACTCCCGCTTCGAGTCTGGATGAATAATATGTATATAAGTATGTATTTAAAAAAATAGCTCGGTATCAGTCGTTTATAACCTATAACACAGTTATATACCCATAAGCTTTGGTCTCTTCATCGTAACGCATAACGCTGCGTTCTTTGGTTCAAACGTAGCGTAACGACGCAGCGTTTACCGCATTTTCGTCAATGCGGTCATTTGATTTTGCTGCAGCTACCAATTATCTTCGGACAAGTCCATTGTTCAATCCGTGACGTATATCGCAGCGAGAATAGACGAAAAAGATCCGCAAAGGAGTTATAAAATCCTAAAATTTTGGGTGACGTTATTTATGGACGACTAGCTGTACCCGCAACTTTGTTCGCGTCAAATTAAGTTACAAAAATAGATTCAAGTTTAGCGAGAAGATAGCCTATAGCCTTCCTAGATATCTAAGAATTATTCAAATCATCAATGATGATGATGATGATGTTGATTCAAATCGGACCAGTAGTTCCTGAAATTAGCGCGTTCAAGCATACAAACAAACTCTTCAGCTTTGCATATCAATGTAGATATTTATAACGGTACTCTTATTTGGCTATCATGGCGGATTGTTGTATTTTGTAGTTTCTTTTGTTTGTTAATCCCTTTTAATCTCGCTCGTAATATAAAAATAAACTTTGTGTATCTTATTTTATCAGATAAAGACGTAATTCAAATGATTTTTGATTACTGTCGTCATGACTCGCGGATTTATCACATTTGCGAGCCTACTGATTGTCCCGGGATACAGTTATCACTTATAAGGCGAATCACTTGTCAGCTTGCCTCTCGTATGTTTTTACGTAATAAATCGTCAGTTTGTATTAAGAAGAGAGTTTTGTTAACAGTCTTACGTGAGCGGAATTAATAATTATTATAACAGCTTTTTAAACTCACATGTAGATATATCGGGATTGACCGACTAGTTTCGAACACGTCCGGAATCTTATCTCGTGAACTCACTACGAAGCGGTGTAGCGAAATTGAACCGCTTCCGCAAAAGGAGCCCGGACGGGTTCGAAACTAGTCGGTCAAACCCGATATATCTACTTCCTTGCGTTAGATTTATTTTATTAGACCGGTCTAGATCCAGGGTCCGCTTAGATTGCAGAGGATGTGGCTGTGGGGCGAGTTAAGAGGCGATCGACTCAAATGCCGGCCACTGATTAGGCCACGACCTCCTCAAATTCTCTTGATTTAATTGTGAGGAGGTTCCTCTCTCTGGATCCCTAACCACCGGTGGCCTGAGATCTTGCCTGCGGACATCTATTTTTTATATATTTTTAATTGTTTTTATTTTTATACTAATATTTAAAAATGTATTCAGAATAAGTGTATTAAATAAATGATAGAACATGAAATGAGTATGACGTCAAGTTTCCCTACTCCGCACCCTCTTATATGACACCCATCTATGTATAAAAATAACTGGCCCCCTTTGGGAGTCGACCGTGCGTTTTTAAGATTTATATAACTTAGCTAATCATACATTATTATTTAAACTAATTGTGTATAACTATTTTAATATTCAGTTGTAAGATGACACACAATAATAAGCAAGTTGGAAGCAAATCCGATTCGCCTAGATATGAGATAGAGATCCTAGATAGACCCTAGATAGAGATCCCTATATTACATCTATTTTACAGCTGATACCGTATTAGTATGCTTGTTCGCTCGTCGGCACTCATCAAATGAAATCATTGGTTATCCAGAACAATTATGAAAAAGGTAATGTATAATGTATACATTGACGCAACTTAATTTGACCCAACCCAGAATCTATAGCGAAACCTTCTTCAATAGCTACGTAATGGATGTTGACGACCTGACGTATTTTAAATTGCCATTTAAAATACGATGGCAGCGAGAATTTTACCCTATTTTAAGTGTTTATTATAATTATTTACATCATGGCCATTCATTGCCACTAGATGCTAGTTTTTACCGACGTACAAAAACAGGGTATTATTAAATAAATATGTCTTTTTTATACGCAATTTTAATCGTTATTGGTTACTTTTTTTTATTACAAGCGAAAATTGACTTGTGTATCTTTCTGTATCATTTGACTCCATAATTATGATAAACCTAGCAGCCCACCCCGACTTCGCACGTATATTATACTTACATTATCCAAGTTTTCTTACGGATCTCTAACTTTTTTGAAAATATTCTATAGCCTGTGGTTATCAGGGACAATTTAAGATTCTAATAGTGAATGTTTTCAAATCGGTACACTGGTATCAGAGTCTATTCAAAGCAAGAAATAATCAAATCTTTTCTCTTTATAATCTTGGTATAGATACTCGTACCTTATTATGTAGTATTTCTTAGAAACTACGTGAAAATAGTGTATTTCCTTAAATGTCAAAAGTAATCTATGTAATGATCAGGATAGCACACGCTTTGACCGGATGGCATTAAAAAAATCAAGCAGTTTTCTTTTTATTTAAGAACTAGCTGTAACCTGCGACTTCGTCCGCGTGAATTTAGTGCCTCCCCCCCCCCCCACTGCTTAAACCGATAATCCGCGTTAAAAACCTTCATTCCAAAAAGCGGCTGGGCATTTACTTGTTCATGTGCAAACGCACATGGACACACTCACAAAGCGTACGGCATTTCGTTACGTGACGATTTCTGTGAAATCGTATTACTCGTAATTTTCGTAAACCGCGTTAAGGAACTTACGATCCAATAATTTGGACTTACAATATATAAGTAAACTCTTAACACAAGTACTGCATTTAGTTAAAAAGGAAAATGGAAAATTAGAGAAAACTAAAGTATTTAGAAAGTAACGTGACGTCGTATAAAAGTTAATTAAACGAGGATTTTCCTTAAATTAATAGGTCACTGCTTTTATCCATAGTTCTCGAATTCCCGTTAATTTATTAATGGCCACTGATTGTGTGAAAGTTTCCTCTTACTCCGTAGTTGAACTTTATATACCCGTGTGAGGTGATTCTGCGGCATTAGTGCTGTATAAATTTCATCTTAAGTTTTTATTACGTACCACGCCCGGTATGAAGTTAGGTAGCTCTTGGTATTGCATTTTAAAGCGGGAAACGTTACTCTTTTTTTTCTTTTTTTCTAGCGTCATCTGGGTCTCCTATCAGGGTCCAATAAGATTGTAGGATTTCGTTGTAGGGCGAACTAAGGCGACCGACTGCCATCTGACGTCATCGACGGAATAACCACATCCTCTACATCTTTTTCCTAGCGTTATCCCGGTGTAGTACCAGGATCCAATTAGATTGTAGGATTTGGTTGTGGGGCGAACTAAGATGACAAACTCCCGTCTGACGTCACCCAGGAATCCCTGGAATCTGTACAATATGGTTACTTATATCAAGCAGTGAGATAATTGGGAACCCACTGTTTTAAGGGAAACTAGTGTTAGAATTGCTCACCCATAACCCGACCGTGATAAGAGCTATTTAACGGTCACTGATTAATCTACAACCTTCTCTCCCGGGAAATGTAACTACAAAATAGGAATTAAAGCTATACTAATACTAGCTGTACCCCGCAACTCCGTCTGCATGGGCCACCCTTATCACTTAGGAGTACGAAAAATAGATAGTAGCCGATTCTAAGACTTTTTGAAGAATTAAAATTTCATAAAAATCGCCCAAGTTTCGGAGGAGTATTATAGCAAATGAGATTGTGACGCGAGAATTTTATATACTAACATGTAAAGCTGAAGAGTTTCTTTGTTTGTTTGCTTGAACGCGTGAATCTTAGGAATTACTGGTCCAATTTGAAAAATTCTTTTAATGTTAGATAGCCCATTATCTATGAAGGCTATAGGCTATATATCATCAAACTAAATTTGAATCTATTTGTTTTTACCTTGTTTTACATGGATGAAGTTGCGGGCACTACTAGTATACATTAAACAACCTTTAAAAAATAGATGCCTTGATAGGTTAACTATTGTACTAAAACCGCAAGGCTGTCGATGTACATCCCAACTACGATGAACTCTATAACTCTATGATAACAGAATGGCTTGAAGTCCTTGAGGGACTCGGTTCGAATCCCGCTATACTATACTGCAGTCGTGACTGTTCCTAAAAAAACTTAACAAGAGTTTTAACATGACCAAAAAAAACATAGAAATACTTAAAAATAAAAAAGCTTTTCTAAGCTTTTTAGCTTTAAGCTTAGCAAACTTCAAAATAAAAGTGTCAAAGAAGCTTAGAGCTTAATAACCAAATGACTGATGAAATTGCATAAAACTTTGCATTAAGCAATTTTAAATGATATGACTCATCCAAGGTGAAGAATGTTATTTACTAAAGTAGATAACAAATTTCAAATTAATGTGAGAACTCTTGATTGCTTATTGGCCAACTCACTAGACCAATTATCCAC
>JANCMC010013376.1:408012-461153 GCA_024363005.1 Charaxes varanes
TAAGTATTGCTTTATATTTCCCAACTAATACAATAAAGGAATTTCCCATAATAGCCGTAATTTTGTTTCTACCCTACAAATATGAAGCCTCAGTAGTTCAATGGCGAATAGAATGAAATTCACTTGAACTATTAACGCAGCTACAAATAGCAAAAGCTTAGTTATTAAATAAAAGTACAAAGTATTCCTGAACTTGTTTTTAATAAGATGGCCAAGAGCATGTCAAGACACGCATAGAAGGGTTCGGTATCTGATACGCTATTAACGTATTTGTTAAATAACTTCAAAAGTTGTTGTCCAATTTCATTCAAAATAATTTTCCTAAAGAGTTTTTAGCATGTTCTATCAACATGGAAAATTGCAAGTCTCTACGTCTAATAGTTTGGAAATGCTAAGGTGGGGGAGTGACAGACGGACAGACGGACAGAGCGATTTATAAGGGTTCCTTGTAGTACTACGGAACCCTAAAAATGGTATTCTTAGAAGTGTTACATGGAAAAATTTGCGGAATTTTTTATGCGTTCCAAGAGTCCTCCTACGCGCCTACGCCGTAGCGCGTAGGCACGTAGTACATTCAATGCTTAACAATATTTTATCGTTGGTTTATCTGTACATAAAATATTAAACAAATATATAGGACTATATGATACACGGGCGTCTGTTCGTAAGGTAGACAACTTAATGACTGTGTTATAGGTAACGGCCGCCTGTTATACACAAATATTTTTTGTGGAAATATATAAATACATACATATACACCCAGACTCGAGGAGGGTATCAACGCCTCGACCCCCGGAGCTAAAGGCAGGGCACTGTCCACTGCACCAATGGGCCAGTCAAGGATGAATGTGAAGGATAAAAATGCGCAGAGAAAACTATCTCATTTAATATTATAAAAGCGAATGTATGTTTATTCAATACGTTTTCCCGCATTAACAACTAAACCGATTATCATGGAATTTCGAGTGCACGTCTTTGCTCTTGAATTTTCAACACTCAAGCGTACAAACATACGCTTGAGTGATACGTAATCCTATTTAAAGTCAAACAGATAGCTCGTCTGCGGATGTTCGACAAATCTGTTTGTCTTGGCAATCTGAATTTATCACAAGCTACTTTAGTAATGGTTATATATTACGCTTACATCGTATAATATTCCATCTAAAATTCGACATTGCAAACATATACTTCAGTGATATTAAATTCGGTTTAGAGGTAAATAGATCTCTTTAACTGGCCTGTAAATAGTATTTTATGCAGCAGTTGTATAAGTGGGCTCAGAAAAGGCGAGTGGCGTGAGTTGCGTTGCGAGCCTTGGCGAGCTTCGCAAAGAAAGACGCCACGAGCACTTTTTGTCCTAGTCATACGCCGTTACATACAATACTTTTTCTACGACAAGACTTAAAATTACTTGAGAGAAAAATTTGAGCAACTATTGGTGTGTATCTATTAGAACAATAAATGCGCGGGAAACGTACACGACCAACGGAGCAGAAGGCAGGGTCACTGCCCACTGCGCCAACGGGCCAGCCGATAAAAGTAAAGGAGTAGAAACACAATATAAAAGTATAAGCTATCAAGTAATAGCCTACTAGGTAACATACGGCCGTGTGTGTAATAGTCCTATATATATATGTCTATTTATATATGTTTGAAAGGTAGATAAAGTTTATACAAATTAATATTGATAACCATCCACACTACCTTTTGTTCACTTAATAAAATGAAAGCAGCAGCGATACAATTATGTTAACATCGTCAGGTTGCAACATTGATTGTAAGTAATGACATAGCAATGATGGATATTTATAATATATAAACTATATTTCAATACAAATCTTGGATACATTAAATAAATAACTTTATTTATACGACTACTATCTATTGTTGGCGTAAAAAAAATTATGGCTCTTTAAGAACTTTGAAGTTTTGTAAATTTTTTTTTTTTTGACTCTTCCAACTCAAAAGTTTGCCGACCCCTGATCTAATTTAATATCTAATAATGCAAAGGGATGATGATCTGGATGCCTTGCAAAAGTAATTTTAATTAAAACGTGGATTATTTCCAAGCAATCTAAGTTTCCATTCTGACACAGCAGCTGTCCCTTACACGGGCCCAACTTAGCTTTTTATTTCTTTATGTAACATAAGGCAAAAAAGGCAGGCGGTTTACCTGATATACTTTTACATACATACTTTTTATATTTTAATGTTTGGATTCAATATGCCTTCAAAACTGGCCGTCAGGAGCGCGCATAAAGTGTGGACTTTATGTAAGTTTGACAAGTAACTCGTATTTATTTAATGCTCCTATGTAGTAATCTCTACGACATTGTTTTAATATAATATTTTAATGCTAAATTATCCCAATTAGTACATAATAATCTTCAGATAAAACTATGATTATAAATAAAAATTACTAAGATTTCCCTGAAATATACTTTGGCAAAATTTTAAGAAGTAGATCATTTTATATTATTGTCCGTTACTATTTAAATTAAGTATATGTTCCGATATTCGCTGCGAGCACTGTAAGCTGTGATGTCACTGTTGTGTATACTGTAAAGGTGTTCCTTTTTCGTTTGCTACACTGGTTACAGTATAAAACGGAACGCAATCCAGTATACTGACATCCGTATTAAATTTTTCCATTTTCACTTTTTAAATTTTACAAAATCACGATTTGTCATTACTCACGATTTTTTAATAATATAATACTGTTAAATTGTTTATGTTTATATATTATTACTGTTAATTTTTTTAACAAGAGCCGTTCTTTTTTTGATTGATTACATGATCAAACTACTGAGAGCACTGTAGCTGGAAAGCAATAGTGGTCACAGTACAAAAATAGCGCCCATTTATGACGTCATGTATTTCCATAGGGTACTGCGCCAGTATACTGGCAGTGCATACCGGAACAAATTAATCACCAGCGCGAACATTGTCCTTCCTTCCTTTCAACAAATAAGCTGTGAGGTTTACCTTTTTGGGCATCTCACTGTGTATAGATATACATAAAATTTATAAGGGTTTCTTTTTGTTTTTTATGTGTAAATGGTGTATTACAGCTATATTTATGTACAGTGTTGTTATACCAAATAAAACATTTTCTTTTTCTTCTAATGGTTTGGAAATCTTAGAGGTGGGAACACTTTGCAGGTGGACAGCTTGAAGAGACGGAGCCAAACTATAAGGATTCCTTGTAGGACTACGGAACCCTAAAACCGTCGCGGTTCATTTCACTGTTAACATTGAAATTCTATACGAAACCGCTAAGTGCAGATATCCGTTAAATTGGAGTTTTTTTTTTTGGAGTGCTCGCAATATTTCAATTCACAGATAAGAGCAAGTTGAAAATTGGAAAAGTTGATTAATGAATCCCCATTGTGAGTGTCAGAACATTGTGGGATTGATTGTTGATGACACGGACGACGTCGACGCGACGCGACGTCGCAAATGGACGCGGCGGTGTACAGTCGACGAAGAAAGTGCTTTACCATTTTGACTGGCAGTTCCTACATAAAGAAAATTTTGCTAAGGGTTATTGTTAGAAATTAACGTAATGCATAACAAGCAAAAATGAGCCTTTAAGTTAGATTTAGTTTGTTATGTTTGAGTCTATTCTTATAACATTGCAACGTATACCAATCGGAAAAGTTTGATTTAGTTTGTTATGTTTGAGTCTATTCTTATAACATTGCAATGTATACCAATAGATAAAGTTTGTTTTGACCTGTTAGTCCACTTTAGCTATATTGCAGAACGTACAATCGCAACTTGAAAGAAAATATAAAATATTGCGTTTTTTGGCAACAATTAGAAACGCTCGGCGGTAAAAGTTAACCTACATTTGACTCTTACAACCCCTCTATGCGGTGTGACACGGTTCCAACCGTAAAGTGTTTGCACAGAGCGCGGCGAAAGAGCGCTAAGGGTAGCTTTAGTGTTGAGGGTGGGGATGTATACGGCGGTGTGACAAAGCGAAAGGAATAATTAAAATTAGCCTATCTTTTTTATTACAGAATAGTAGATATTTAAGACAAGGATATAATAGATTACATACTTAGGTTATGCTTTAGATAGTTCGGGTGGTTTCTTACAATTGTGACAAGCTTTTGTATCATAAAAATGGGTTAAGATATACTTCTTTTATTACTACTACTTTATTTAATTAGAGGTAGCGCCATGCTTGTAGCCGAATTGGGCCGGCGCGTCCGGGTACCAGTACCTCTTTCTCAGGTTAAGACTCTAGAGAGCGTTAGTAGGATGCGAAAGCAATCTTTAAATGGGTGTCTTATGTAGTCATGATTTAAGATGCCCAATGACAATGTAACCAACATTGTCGCCGATTAAAGTTCTTAACATACTTTGTAAGTGCTTCTCGAGTGATTCGGTGAAACAAAATAAAAAGTTGCTTAAGGTGAAAGCATTAATGAAATCGGTTTATAGACTTCTGGTAATATGTTGTCATTTACAAGTCCACGTAAAGATATTGTGTGAGCGTGTATACTTGCCATATCTTCTAATTAAAGATTAGCGTGTCAACAGCTTGTAACGCAATTTAGTATAGTTACTAACCCAAAGGTGCTATTATAAAAAATAATAAACAGGGCAAGTGCGAAACAGACTCGCCCACTTAAGGTTCTGTACCATCACGTAATACTTGATCAGGTTATTTTAAGATTTATACTTTTCATAAGATCTATTTAAATTTGACTATAATTTTATTTCGGAAATTTTCCTACACTTGTACTTCAGTATATAGCTTCGTGCCATATTTCATAATTCTAGATCAACGGGAAGTATCCTATAGAATTTGGCTACCTTTGCAAATGTATGGGAAATTTAACATAAACAGCCATATCTCTCAAATACGTATGCTTAGAGTATCATTGATGTCCAATTGATTTTAAAGTGATTAATGGGTTATTTAATTCATCTAAAAGATAAAGAAGCCTTTTATTTATAACAAGCTTATAAAAGGTTCCAGTGTAAATGCCGAAATTGTTTATAAAGACAGTTTGAGGTGACATTACATTGGCTTTACGAAATCTGGGTGTTAGCTATTAAACGCGCTAGGTACGTAGTGTGTGTTATCAGTCTTAAGCCAACTTCGAAACTGCCCAAAAAAGCGTTATGTGTTAACGAAAGAATTACTCTCATACTTGCGATAGAAGATTTAGATACTTTTTCTGAGTCCTTCCATACAACAAAAACTCTTTATAACGAATGAAATTGCTCGGTCCCTTAAGAGTCGTTATAGAAAGTTTACACTGTAGGTGTATGGCGTGTTTTAATGCTATTATAGAGTTTATATAAAACTGCAAACACCTGTTGAAAATTCCTAGGATTCCTATGAATTAATTCTTATTAATTATATATCTATACATTCCGGGTTTTTATGATATTTAGTGAATGGAGGTTATTGGTGTGAAAATTTAAAGTAAGTTAATATATTAGGAATACACTCACCTGTATTTAGTGTGATCGTTAGTAGGCACGTTGGGTAGGGACGGCCCGCGCGCATGCATGGACGTCACAAGTCACGAGCGCTGCTATAGTTCCTTCCTATGCAACGCGATGGACCCGGCACCCGCACGGTGAATCCATAGAATGCTAAGAAAGTCGTCTCTCTCTCATGTACATTAATTTTAGCACATTTAGAATATTCAGAAGATTAAATATAACAATATGGTGTTGATGATGATGGTATCGCACCATGTTCTGTTTAAAAAAAAATTACAGCATCAATATATCATGGGGGTAAAGGTGTACAAAGAACTGAATGCCCTATGTCCTGAGGGTCTTAGGACGGAACATTTATGTTAATCGCTTTCAAGTCCAACCAAAGTCTCTAAAAGACAAAACGATTCGGAAAATGTCTTTAGGCTTAACCAAAAGAATAACCGACTTATTATTAAATATAAAGATTCTTATGGACCCCATGAAATCAGGGCACCATCTGTAGAAAACTTAGCTTTTACGACGAATCTATAAGATTTCAAATGATGAAGTCGGTTACTTATAAATGAAACGCTTACGAATTTAAAAGAAAATATCGTCTTCTTTTAAATAATATAAATTGATATTCACAAGCAACTGACTTTTAAGAACGGTATATTTAAAAAAAAAAACGGAATACTTTTTAGGTATGTCTAATATTCCCCTTTTCCCCTCCTACTAAGGTGCCTGTAAATATGTATATAATAATAACTGTCATTAATACAAGTCTAGCAATAGTGTAAGAGTCCCTGAATAGCTAATATCATCGCGATCCCAAACACCTTAAGACTTCACCGACGCGACACACAAAGGAAATGTAAAACGTAAGCGTTTAAGAAAACAAAACGGCCCTACTATCATATTATAAGCATAATTTAAACTTTACTAACATACTTCATTGTAAGGCCTTTGCATGTTAAAAAAAAATACAAACGTTTTCTCTCCGTGACAGTAAAGAAGTATTGTCACAGAGAAAAACTAAATTCTTCTGCATTCAGACTCTGGCAAAACAGAGAGGATATTTGATGCAGTAATAATAGAAAACAAATCGATTAAATATTATTCACATTTCGCGCCATAATTCACTTCAACGCTCTGTGTACCCTTATTTTACTTCACGGAAAAAAATTGCTCAAATAAATACTTTGGCAATCTATTTCTAAAAGAGAAAGGTCACCTATCACGAAATCTTGAAAACTGCGAGACGGACTAAGATGGAATGGCAGAAAGTTACCTCCTTGTTAGTAGACATTCGCTAAGAACTGAATTTGCGACTGGGCCAGATTAAGGGACTTCAAGGACTCTTGCAAGTTTAACTTTACGCGGAAGAAAGTATTTTTGCGAGCTCGGGATTATATTCGCACCCCTATATCACGAACAATGGGGCTTGAATGTGTTAGTAGGGTTAACTCCGCCGAACGAAATTACTTTAACGCCAGAGCCCAACTTCATTTGAATGATCATTTCAATGATCATGTAGTTTGGCTGGGAACTTTGTGTAGCTGCGTAAAGTTTTGTAGTACTTTGTAGTCTTCAAGGATAATAATGTACAAACACTTTGAGCTATGTCTGGCTCCGGCATAACAGTAAGTAGAGACTTAGTAGGGAGAGAGCACACCTCGATTTGTCGATTTTTTTACAAAAGCAAAATAGCCTGTGTTATATCAATTAAAGTCCAGTCAAAATCTGTTCAACCGTTTCGGAGATTACCCGAAACAAACAGACAGACAGTCAAAATGTTTTAAAATATGATTTTAATAAAAAACCCTTAAACTTTATAACGTATAGATGAAACGTTCTACTTTTAAAGAAGGTGGTTTACTTTCAGTTCATTTTTTGAACAAACAAGAATATAAGGAAGACGTATGCCTAAAAAATATTCTGTTTGTTGTATTGAGAGTTGGTATAGCAGTTAGGATGCTCCCGGGTCGCGTACCCGTAGTGGATCTGACCAGTTATCGGACATATAAAGGAAAGATCCTCTTAGTTCATATTGCAAGTTACTTTCGCTATTTTTATGGTTTTCGTGCTAATGCATTTCTATTTCCAGCGGATTAGGAAGGCCTCTAGATAGGTTATTTTAAAATATTGTAGTATTTTTTTGATGAAATTTTACGAATGAGTTGCTTAAATAGGCAACAAGGATGAAAGGTTATGTTCTTAAAAGATATTATTATATTCTTTAATGTATTCTTACGCACCACCTACTGCTTTACCACTTCGTACATTTTCTTGTCTTAAAGGTTGTGTGGAAGAAATCGCTCTTCAGCGATAACACCGCCTTTTGTACCTCTTTTCTTGTCTGTACCGTATTATGTGTTAATTATTTTGTGGTGTAGAATAAAGCGTATAGATAAATAAATACTAATTCGTTTTATTTTGTGTTGTCGCAGAAGTCACGCAATCACGTGAAAACGTTTATTCCCTTCTTAATTTATTTACTATTTTCACGGCTTTCGCAGACATTTTTAACCGACTTTAAAAGAGAAATGGCCTATTATATCAGTTTTTGTTAGGTATATTTTAAGGCCTTATTATGACTGACAAATTAAGACGTGAGAGTGGCTGGAATGAGGCTTTAAAAAAAATGTAATATAATTAAGAACTGCGCGTTTGGGTACATGAAATTCCATAATTACCGGTAATTAAGGCCAATTGTAGGCGAGCCGAGTGTCTTTTAATTGGCCACGATCAACAAACAACATGTGCAGACGTCTTCGCCTAATTACGCCAGCGATTTCGTGCGCAATGGAGTAAATTAATTATACCTGTTATACGATAAGAAACTGGCAGACGTTGACATACCCGATTTACGGTCAGACAAAAGGTCTAGTAATAACGCCACCTATTGGAGTTATGCCGAAGGAGCAACCGAGTCTGCAGCTTTTAGTATCTTTAAATATTCTTTTGACTTTTTGCTTACTTTTCTTTTCTTAATCCATTTCAGTATTAATACGAATAACACAGTCGGAAGTCATTTAGCGGTTTTTGAATTATACCCAAGAACTGTGTTCCTTACCTAACTTATTTCTGTTACATACCGAAAGCAGCACCACCTACTGGGTCCAATTGTCCTTTCATAACATCTACGAACCCCTTTGAAAGGCTTTTAAACTCGATTTTTATATATTAAGTTTGTAAAAATGACTTTTTAATGCGTAGTGCATAATTTGCATCCAAAGTGAATGAAGGAAATGTTAAAAAAATTCGCCCAGCTCAAAAGCCACTACTAACGGGTCTACACCACGCAATTGAAGAAGGTCGTCCCCGCACCTCCTTTACAAGCTTTTAATTTAAGCTCAGTAGGAGGGGAAAAAGGGAATATTAGACATACCTAAAAAGTATTCCTAATATTCATTTGAAGAAAAAAAAATTGAACTAGACATAGATAATGGGTTCAAATGAAAACTACAACTCACTTCTTCTGCCTAGCGTTATCCCAGACTAGGGTAAAGGCTTAGGAGTAGGGTTCAGCAAATCTAAAGTGGGAATGGGCTGGGCATGTGGCAAGAATAGACCCGCAAAGGTGGGTCAATGTAGCGACTATATGGACTTCCACCAATAGCCACCGTAGACCAGGTAGGCCGAGAAAGAGGTGGTCCGACGACTTGGACGCCTTTGTAGGAAAGGAGTGGATTGGTTTAGCTCTCGATAGAGGAGACTGGTCTAAGAGTGAGAAGGCCTTTGCCCAGCTGTGGGACAGTACAGGCTAATTAAAAAAAAAAAAACATAAAAGATTAGCGTCTGCGTTGGTGATTAGTCAAAAGAGCTATATATTGTGCAGAGTGTTAGAGCTAGTATAAACCAAACAATGTAAATTGTCAATGATGCCTAAATAGCTCACTCACAAGCCGGCGCTACCGTCTATGCGGTGATGATAGTATTCCTTATTCGGTAGGTTTTTTGCACTCTTATATCAACAGTTGTACAATGTAACTGAACTCAAATTAATATATGTATATTAATTTCAATCCTCTATTATTTTCGCCCATCCCCACCACAGAGTAATTAATATACTCCTTTGTTGGTCTGAAATAGAGGTCGCCAACCTTTTGGCAGGCGAGGGCCACATCTTTAAAGAACAAGATGATGGCGAGCCACACTTGTAGCATAATTATTTGGAAATAGGTGTCTTATTATCTATTTATTTAGTATACATTGTAATCGATATTAAAAATGCGAAATTTTAGTACATCCAAACTTTGCGCTCGTCTAATGTAATTCTTATCTGTTTATAAGAATTAGATTTTACAAAATAGTCGCGGGCCGTAAAGAAAAGAGTCGCGTCGGTCCACATGCGGCCCGCGGGCCACGCCTGTTTTAAACAATAAAAATACGTTGAAAATGTGTATTCACTTAATAATACAATTAGAAAGAGATCCGAGATCAGAGAGTTTATACAGTTTGATCCCGCTAGATTGGATCACAACAATAGACCTTTGTAAACAATTCCGAACTCGATCTTAGAGGACATGAGTAAAATTCGGTTCTTTACTCCTTTGCTTAAAGGCAATAAATAAACTGTTGCCTCAACGTACAATTGAAATGCAAATTCAAGAGACGCTTTACTTATATTCAAATGCCGTTTTAGGAGCTTTTATATATCTTTATATATTTAAAAATCCATCACTGATTCCAAAATATTGAGCCAATAAAACGGACTTAGATTTGGACTAGCTCATTTTAAAATAATTAGTAAAATAAATATACTCGGTGTTAATGCACCGAAATTTATAACTATTGGCGGATTTACGAAGATTTATAACGACTTCACCCAAATATCTCACGGCTTCATAGATTCTGAAACCCTGGAGAAAATATCATGAACCTTGGCTGGATTGGAGAACGAATTTCTCAGGCCATTGCGAGGTCAAACGACCATTGGTCGTCCAGCAACCAGATGGATCGACGACATAATATCTGTGGCAGGTCGAACCTGGTCCAGATTGGCTCAAGACCGCAAGGAATGGTACAAGCTTGGAGAGGCCTTTGCCCTGCAGTGGGAGAGAAAAGGCTGTGAATGATGATGATGATGATTGCAAGGTTAATGATCTTTTTAGACCTGGAGGATAAATGTAAACTAAGGAGTTAGTCCCAAAATAACCATGCTCTGTGTATCACAAAATATCCGTCCCAATAAAACTCCAAATATCCCAATAAAATATAAGTGATGTTTACTTGCCGCCATTGTGCTAATTGATTGAGGTTATTTGCTTACCGTTGGCCTTTGAATAAGTGAATGAATGAATTTTTTGCGCTGTTACAAACGATTTACGGTGTAATGAGGGAGTGAGACCGCTTTTTGTGGCTGTATAAAGCCTTTACGAGACCCACAGTTCTTATCGCAGACTTGGCAAGAGAAGAATGCAATGGGTAATACGGTGTCGCGTTGACATCATCGTCTCTTGTCAGCAAGTATCACGGATTTGCTGTCATCGCAAAATTTGCGACCCTTTATGACGCGTTTACGTCGTTCTTCTAATAGCCGCTACACACGTATCGATAAATCGTAGCGACAAAACTGTGCAGTTTTATCGATACGCGTGTATGAAAAATCATTGTCAATTAAAATCCACAGTTTTACCGTTGCGTTTTGGCGATAGCTCATTTTGCAAGTTCTTCACGGAACTCTAGCAACCTTCGATTTAACTGCACAGCTTTTATGCAACGATTTATCGATACGTGCGTAACGGCTTTTCGGCGGTTGGTAATTGATACGTAAGAACGGAAAATTGTCTATATCAGTTTTTTATGGCATCCAGTAAAGACAAGTTTAAAAGTGGTGACTAGTGCGGCATTGCTATAAATATTCCGCTCAAATCCTTTCAGTATACATTTTACAGAATAAAATAGACATATCCCAATATTTCTATTATCGCTTTCACTTGTCGACGTTTACGTAGTCTAATAGTCCAAATGGCAGATATGGGATGTGTTGAAACATATAATAAAGTCGTGTAAACAGTCTGCCGAATCTTTATCACAAGAATCCAGTAGCGCGGTGGTATTTACACCGATAAACGGGCAGATTGTTAATGAATCAGGCCGCAGTGTTTACAAACGAACATTTTTTGTAACGTTCGCCGCCGGATTAACTTCGAAATTTAAACGCTTTAACCGGAAAAGTCAACATATGGTTGACAAACAGTTATTTGTATTACACGGGCCAAAACAAAATGTTGTGTTTGTGATTTTGAATTCAAACCGAAGCGAAGGATTCTACTATTATGATTTGAATAAATTTAGGGCTTCATTTAGCCCCGCTATTCACAAGCCAGGTCCGCAGATCCATGTTGGTGTATGGAGAGGTATGGGACAATTTTTCAAATTGCCTCAAATACCTACGCAAACACGAGCCAGCTCTCTGCTATATAGAATTCTGAGCGTAGGGAGGAATTCAAAATACGCCACCAAAGAGTTGAATACTTTGGCCCCGAGTGACACACACCATTTTTCACACAGTTGTGAGAAAAAACACGGCGAACTACACCGGATAGAAAGCGAAAATAAAACAAATAATTTTACAATTGAATGCCATAGTTTTTCCATTCAACCTTCAAGCGAGCGAGTCCATCCCAACAAAACTGTCAGAAACATAAAAGCGGACCAATCAGAGAGGAGAAATAGAAAATCCTATGGTAACTAATAATCTACTGGGTCCCATTATTCCCCAATGCCAAGTAAGCTTTGAAAAAGTGTGATGAATAATAATTTTACAAACGTAGAGCATAATTTCAATACGAAGTAAATGGATCCATCAAAGAGAAACGACACAATATAAGAGTGTGTGGGTACACTCTCATATTGTGTCGTTATTTCACAGATCAACCAACCAATGAATAATTTATTTATTTATATAAATATTGTCACGAAGGGCTTTGTATATTCGATACATTATATCTTGGTATTTCCGATGTCCAAAAATTAACATAATTATTACATTAAATAGTAAAAGAAAGGCTTGCATCGGCAAATCTTAATTATCATCAGGCGAACCGCCTGCCCGTTTGACCTTTGTCATACACAAATAGCCGCCAAGGGATTTATCCTGCCATAACTTATAGAAGGTAATTATGAATTGGTGTGTTTCTCTACTATATCCTCCGCTTCTGAATTAGCGCGTTAACGTATAGCGCGTTAATGTACAGATTAATTAACTTTTGACTGGGACCTCGCACTATGTGTATTGGTTTCTATTTTTCTAAAATAATTTATACTATAAATAGTGATGCAGGCTAAATATTAATATTAGCCCCACAACTAAGCGTAAAATTTATACTAGGAATAGCTTATATAGTTGGTGTATCTAGGCGACTAAAATCAAACCTATCTTTTTTATTCTTTAAATTAAAGTCCACCTTTATATCTTTCAACAATCGAGGTTAATGTTTTTTTTTTTTACAAATTACTACAATACTAATAATACGATTAGGAATGCTTTCACGATTCTGAATTTTCCCATTCTCTAAGAACTAGTGTGAGCTAGAATTAGTTGTATCAAAGAATTTTTTGTCACTTCTTTATTGGGGGCACGCCGATCCTTAAAATTTATAACACAACGATATATAAAATTTTAAATTAAGTAAATTTCCCACAACCGTGCGATTCCCTAGGAACTTCTTACCTCGCACAATTCCTCCGTGGAATCAGTTGCCAGCTTCGATAATTACGAACGGATACGACTTAAGGGCCTTCAAGAAATGAGCATACTCATTTCTCAAAGGCCGGCAACACATCTGTGGACCCTCTAGTGTTGCAGGTGTCCACGGGCGTCGGTAGTCACTTACGTGAATGCTCATTTGCCCCTTGTTATATAAAAAAAAACATAAAGGTACCTATATAGCATATACTAGGTATTTTTAAGCGTCAGCTTTTTTTTATCATCAAGGGAACAGCTTACCCATTTGCTTTTTGTTTATTAAATAAAGTCTTTAACTAAAATACTTAACTATTTCACTTTTATATTTTTTACCTGTGCCATTCCTCCATCATGCCCTTCTTCGCAAGTTACTATGATTTCCTTTAAGACATTCTTAACAGCAGAGCAGTCTGTGGGGGGCCTCGGTACAGTCTCATCCGTGATCTTAAACGAGCACCTTTTCGCTTGAAGCTCGTTATTAATAACGCCGTTCAAGCCCCAGCAGTGAATGACAGCTTCGTGTAGAAACAATAAAGGGAATGTTATTAAAAAGCCTCAATTAAAAGGATAAATAACAATGGAACATTTATTTCATACCATTTTGCTTCGCGGCAGTTGTCCGACTGCAAACTTCATACGTCCCTTCGGACACGCTGCAAACATTTATGCAAGCTTCTCCGGGATTCGGTTTCCAATCGTCCAATGAGGCTTCAAAATCGTCGGCGAATCTCAAACAGAGACCCACAAAACGGCCCTTGCTGACCAGTGACCCCGAACTGCAAGCGGATATGCTCGTACTTTCGAGGGTCACCACCACAGCACCCCGGGAGTCCAGCTCGTAAACGCCTCGACCCCATGTAGTCTGGCAAACAAATAGATATTTTTACAAAACATAATTGTTACGTACTTTTTTGACGCAACTATGACGCTGGCCGCATGGACCAAAGAGATTATGACAGGACGTTGACGATGAATGGTTTTTTGAATTATTAATTTGGTTGCTATGGAGACGGAAAAATAACAGGGAAAATAAACGAAGTAAAAGGACAATGTTTTTGATTTTTTTCCGTAATAATAATTATATTTTTTTGGATATTATTATTTGTAAGCTCATTGACTCAATTGACACGTGAGTTACCTGATGAGTTATCTAATATTTGCATGCTACAAAGCAGAATATTGTAACAGTTAATTAATATGTTTACAACCTAACGTATACATATTAATATAAGATTATTATAGAGGTCATATTACATTTATGCTTGCGTCAGATGTGGATTAATAGCTCAAAGAGAATCGAACTAGTACCGCAGGATTTCGTCAACTCTTAATTCATTGTGCTATTAAGGCATATAATATCATGTGTATCCGTTAAATATTCATACGTATCTAAAAGTAATTAAACATTTATTTTAACATATTTCATTTCTTTGTATAACCATACATCATATAACCTGTCTCTAGCATCAAAATAAAAACAATAAAATATACATTTACATGTATCTTTCTACAACAGAATACTTTAAGCGAACAGTATTAAATCATTTTCATTTTCGACTTCAAAAATATAAGGCCTAACCACATGGCCAAATATACCTACAGCTTTGTCATTGAAACGTCAAAAAGAAGCCGTAAATCATACCTGAAACAAAAATGAAACGATTATTAATATCACAACATTTTTAACAAAATAATAAAATGAACTCACTAAAAACGGTTACAAAATACGCGGTAGCGGTGGGAGCGAGGGGTATACCAGCAAAATGCCTATACAACTCACAAAAAAACTTGTCCAGAACTATCATAAGTTATTTACGAGAACGAACATCGAAAGCCACACTAGTAGGATCATGCCAGATTTGGAAAGTTAAACTTAAAGTAGAAGTTATTCCATCACCATTAAGCTGCTGAGGGTCGCGTGTGGTAAGTGGTACGCGTACAGCTCCATCTGCTCAGCGGTGGGGTGTAGGCCCGCTTGGGTCACGGGGTCGGGGGGTTGCGACAGCAGGGTTTTTAGGGTCGCGAGATCCTCTGGCTTGTAGGTTGTGACGTAACCGGTCTCCCACGCACTACCGTACCTACCGGCACGACCTGGTAAAAAGGAAATAGGGTATATTTTTCATATTAGCATGGAATATTAATATAGAATATTTATTTAAGGGTAGTAAAATTGGACATTAGTAGACTGATTGACAGAACTGATTACCTATCATTAATTATTAGGAGACAACCATTTCTGGTAAAACAGGCCAAGAAACGATTAAAAAGTGCACAGAAATGTAATAAGTACTAGCTTCTAACCCCGGTCTGTCTAGATTCTAGGCTATTTTCGTGCTACTTCTAGCACCAGCTTTTTAACTTACGTGCATTTAACACGCCTCATATAAAATATAATTGGACCATTTTAATACCACCACGAAATAAAAATAACCAATTTTTTTTTAACATACCCGCAATCTGAAGCGCCTGTGATATACTGATAACATCCATCTCCTTATCACCGTCTTCGTTAATAGCTCGTAGATGGCATCATTTTCTCCTACATACTTGAAATTCATCGTTATATTTTGGACAATTCACACAATATCTTCATAATTTATAGCCTTTGTATTGTTCCCAATCTTTCCGCTAACGACAATTTTCAGACATCAGCGACAGTACCTTTTTTCCTTGCATTGTAAACGAAAAATTTAGATAACCGGCAATGACAGTAAATTAAGTTAAATTACATTTTTTTTAATGTTACATATATAGGGCGCGATAAAATTCTATCAAAAGTCGTATTATACTCATAAGTTACACTACGCCTCACGCATTTTATTTTTCGTTTGTCGTATCCGATGCCTCTCAAGAAAAAAAAATCGTTATTGTACAATGAAGAAGACACTCAGATAAAGCGACAGAGAACAATGTTAACGCTTGGAAGAAACATGATTAGCAAATATAGTATAAGGCAGACGAGTCAAAATTCGCGCAAGACATTTGCCGTGTATGGTTATTATTAAAAAAAATCTATCTTACTAAAGAGGCTCGGTTACCAGACTGACTGCTTTTATCAGCTACCGTACTATGAGCTCTTAACATGAAAATTAATAATCACCGAGTTTATAGCGAGCGTAGATTAATAGGCATCGATTAGTAGATCTCGCGTAGATTTAATCCAACATTTTGTTGACGATTGCTTCCCAATGTTCACGATACATTGCGCACTCAAGAATGGTATGAGTATGGCAATATTCCTACACTCGACACCATGGTCCTATATACAGGTCTGTCAACTCATAGGTTGGGGGTCGTATAGATAACAGTGACAGATTTGCGTCTTTCTGCCGCTAGGGGCAGATAAGGTTCGGATCGTGTTCTCGGGTAGCCAAGGTAACAGCTGTCAATGAAGAATGTGACATAGATGTCAAGTCAAATTTATTTCTTCTATGAAATATATATTTCTATTTTAATATTGATTTTAAAGTCAATTTAATGATATATTTATCAATTTTTAATTTAACAATTTTTCACAACAGTATTTTCGTATATTTATCACAAATATTACCATATACTTCAAACACTATTTTTGATTAAAGACCGCGAACTGTCATGAGCTTACCTGACACTGACAATATAAATACCCTAATCGACGCGCACTGAACAAATGAGGAACTAATTTCGGCGATGTTAGCGGTGATAGTCGCCGCTATGTAAAAACAGGCGAGTTGGCAGACCTGTGTATAGGACCATGATCAGGATCAACTAGTTTGGCCTAGCCTAAACTAGTCTATCCTATCGGGCTTAGAACAAATCAGTTTGGACTAGTTCCGAAATATCTTAGGCGCCCCAAAAACGTCCTCCACGACCCGGATGACGTGATTACAACAGACAACGACCTTGACAGGATAGGGACGACTACACAAATCACACAATGTCTTGACACGCTTATAGCCACTTTATTTCATATTGACAATAACATAAAATGTATATAAAATCATACTAGTTAAAAATCTTCTATTTGGATAATTTAGATTCACAATTGGGGCGTGACGAAAAAAAAATTGGACATGTCAGAAAGTGTAGCAGTTATTATCTCTTTGCACGACAGATAATCCATCACTGACATATACGTTTTAATTAAGCCTACACGGGCAAAAAGAGAAAGAACATACGCAGTTTTTTTAACGTGAGGAAAAACAGGCTCAGTTGCTCTAATAAACAAAAAATGCCTTAAAGCCTTAAACAAGAAATACGCAAATAAAGCTCAATGGTTATGGGAGCGGACTAAAATTCGTGAGGTACATGGTTCGAACGCCAACCTCGCTCGATTATTATCGTCTATTTGTAAGCCGCGACTTAAACCGCGTAAATTAGTTTATATTTTGGCACCAAATTGTAATTATTTAGCTAAAATCAAAGTAGCCTACGTTAGTTCTTGTAAAATCAGCTATCTACCAGTGAAACTCTCGTCCAACATTTTGCTCTGCGTGTCCTGCATCGACACCTGCGTGCCCTGGTACGTCATGTAGCGGTTCACCATGGGCACGAAACTGAAACCGATCATACATATAAAGCAATTAGCCCGCGACTTTGTCCGCCTAAAATGAAATAAAAATAGATTAAAACTTAGCGTAATGATATATAGCCTATAGCCTTCCTGGATAAATGGGCTTTCTAACACTGCAGGATTTTTCAAATCGGACCTGAGATTAGCTACTTCGAGCAATCAAACAAACTCTTGAGCTTTATTTACTATAGAGCAATAGAATTAGGGTTCTGCGTATAAAAACTAAAATCTCAAAAATGCTTGAACGAAATCTGTCCAAATCCTCGTTCAAGCTTGGCCACCTGCCTGTGCAGGTATGCTACAAACATAAGCGCGTGACCACGAATGATGTAACTGTACCGAAACCTTGAAAACAGGATATACAGGTGTGATCGCAATATGGTTCGGCAAAGGTACTAAAACTTTAACATTTGTTACAAGATGTAGGAAATAAAAGCAATTTCAATAACTTGAGATCACCTGATGGTCGAAATTCGGCCAAAAATCTTTAAATTTGCGTACTATATGCTTGTTTAAAGTTATATCCAAAATTTCTATTCTTTGTAAAATGACATACGCTGTGTGAAAAAATGCCACTGACTTTCCGATGTGCCTCAACGCACGTTTCGCTTCGACACCGAAGCATCTATCTCCTGATGCTGAGCTATCTCCTGATGATGCTTTGGTGGCGGGTTCGGTGGTGTAGCTTTCGGGTTGCAGCATTACACCGATTTTCCCTTGTATTCATTCGCGGATTAAAACAAAGTAGTTTAGTTTTTCATACATGTTAATTTTTGCTTGTTAGGCATTACGTTAACTTGCAATAACCCTTAACAAAATTATCTCAAACTAGGAGTTGTCATCCAAAATGGTAAAGCACTTTCTTCGTCGACTGTACATCGTAATAGAAATAAACCACATAATAACATTACAGCTTATGTTCCCTTCTTATATAGATTGTTTTTTTTTATATTACAAAGGGAAAACGAGCGGGCGGTTCATCACTTAAGTGACTACCGACGACCATAGACATCTGCACCACCAGAAGGCTCGCAGATCCGTTGCCGCCCTTTAAACAAGGATTTAGGCCAGGAGCACTCACAAACAAAAAAAGTGGCGAAATGAGTCACTTCAATGGTGGTGGTGATGGTATTGTTGTCGCGTTTCGTTCGGATTGTTAGACTTCCCGGTGGCCTAATATCGTTATTAAAGGCCGGTCATACATCGTTGAGATTGTTCTCGAATTTGTGCGACGTTGCCAATTTTATAAACGCTGTACAGCAATGTTCGAGATTAGTAAGAGAGTAACACCTAAGTAAAGTTGTTATGGCCAAGAATATGGCGGGACTAGCTTGACAAATGCCCAATGAACTGGCCGAAACTTTGCTCAACAATGGGACACAGATGGCTGATAATAATAATAATGACCAAGAATAATAAGAACTTCTCTCCTTGGACCTTTTTGACATATGAAAAGGCCATTTCAATATAGTACTAATTATTTTACTCGAGTAATTTATATTATTTTACTAATTTAAACCCTTATTACTATTTTAGAAGAGCTATCAGACATTTTCTATGTTTGAAGTATTTTTTTTAATAGGAGAAGGGGCGGAAAACGGGCAGAAGGTCCACCTGATGTTAGGTGGCCACCGTCCCCCATGTACACCAGCAACATACCGATAAATTGCCTGTCTTAAATGAGCCTGTACGCTCAACCTTTAAGAGTATTCATATATTATGGCCGTGAGAAAACTTCAGGAGGAACATTGTTCCACTGTTTGCACGTGCGACGGAGAAAAGTTTTTGATACACGTACATTTGTGGGATGCTGGGCATCAACATAATAAGGATGAAATTCCTCCCAGTATGTGTCATACTATACAATATTTATTTATTACTGGCAACCCGGCAGACGTTGTTCAGTCGGAATCTTGGGTTACTTACTATTTACTACTATTATACTATAATATTATTGCCCTTCCCTGTCCCGACCAGTAGTTCCTAAGCGTGTTCAAGCAAACAAACAAACATACTATTCAGCTTTATATATTATATATACTGATATGGGAAGCGAAAACTTAAGATACCGTGTTTTGAAAATTGCGATCACGGAAGAGTATGACATTTGGCACAATTGTAGTTCATATTGTAGGTGTGCGAATGCTGATATATTTTTGTAATATGCAGTATTAATATAATAAATTATTAAAATAAAACCACATACACACACACACCAATGCCAAACGATATACACCATTTACACACATGTATTGGATGATATCAAAGCGTAATCGCGAAAACCGTATTTCTTTTATACTAAGTGTCATATTTTTTTTTTTGTGAATAGAACAATATGTATGTCGTTTGACGCAAAAAGGTTTGTGGGCGAATTTCGACGAGTCGGTGATATCTAGTTAAAATAGATTGCTGTATGCGTACAGCAAATGCATATCTTGCAAATTAATCTTGTTTTATTATAATTGACAATCAACTGATTAAATGCAAATTTGGCAACAATCGAAATTAAACCATGTTACCGCTTTGTTTGTACTGACTTGCAAATCTAACGAATGCGGTAGAAAATTTGGTTTCTGAGCAGTACTAACCTTAATGCATACTGATGATCAGGCACTATTTTCAGTCAATCCAATCCAACCGGGCAATATTAGCATCATCGCCCAAATTGTACCAATAGGTTACTCGATTGAAGTTACCTTACTTGTACTGATTTATGGGTAAGATTAAGTGTGAATTGTCTCAATGACTATTTATCTCTTACTTAATTTATAACCACCGTTTATTTAAATAAAAATGGCAAAAAGCGCGTCAAGACACGCTTATATAGAAGGGTTCCGTATCTGATACGATATAAACGTATTTGCTCAGAATTACTTTCCTAGTGAGAGTGGTCTAAGAGTGGGGAGGCCTTTGCCCAGCAGTGGGACAATATAGGCTAATTTAAAAGAAAATGAGTTTTTAGCATGTTCTATCAACATGTAAAATTTCAAGTCTCTGAGTCTAATAATTTGGAAATGCTAGAGGTGGGGATCACCTTACTGGCAGACAGACGGACGGACAGACAGAGCGAAATTATAAGGGTTCTTTGTAGTACTACGGAACCCTAAAAAAGGAATCATAATAGGATTACTTCGTTGTTTATCTGTCTATCAAGGCGCTTTTTCTCAGGACGCGCTATAAAATTGAAATGCCTAACAAATACGTCTGCAGTCCCTTAAAGCTGTGAAAAAAAAATCAACCCTCTAAAAATATGGCTATTAATGTGGTGCATAACTAATGCATTTGAAAGGGGAATCAAAACCTTTGGGGTACTTCCTGTTGCCCTAGAAATATGAAATTTAGCAAGAAGCTATATGTAGAAATACGATTACAGGAAAAATTCCGAAAACCCTAAATTTGTGAAAAAAAGGAGCGTTTAGTGGGCGAGCCTGAATCGCACTTGTCCGGTTGTTTTTTTTTTTAATTAGCATATAAGGAACGACCAAATTGTTCCCAGTGTGCTTGTATAGAAAAAATCTATAGATAGAGCTCACGAGGCACGTTACATGCATTATTCACGCTTCATTATAATCGTTGCGTAAAATCGCTAATCTCATTACAGCTTATTTATAGCAGAAGCGACGTACTACCTATTATTTTATCTAATGTAATTACATACTGCCACGAGTTGCATACTAATAAAGGCGATTCATCTCAATACCTTGTGCAGAACTTCGCAGGAAAGAAGTTACTAATTATTCGATTTTCTTGCTGGGATCTCCCGTGGCATATTCTTTCGAAATTAAAGACGCAGTCAAAAATTAATTATTTTTTATTGTGGTGATAAAAATTATCGATTTAAAAGCTTTGTTTAAGAGGTTCTTGCACTGGAAAGAGTCCACAATAAACTCAATCGGGTGGAATAGCAAATCAGTACTGGATTTTCAAGTATTTGAGAATTCAAAAGACAATTTTAAAGAAGCGTCTTCTGAATTTGGAACATATCTCTGTGTAATTTGTGCTGTACTAGAAAATGTAGACGTCAAGCTTAAATCCGCGACATCGACCGCGTTGTTTTTCTTTCGAGTTTCATACAAACATTCAACGTCTATTTCTACCCTTTCAAATTTAAAATTTGCGACAAAGTCCTTCTCTGAGGTCCTATGTATCTCTATACCGAAATTCATTAAAATTCGTTTAGCAGTTTACGCGTAAAAACGTAACAGGGAGAGCTACTATCACATTTATAATATTGATTTGGGTTTTATTGGCTCGAATGGACTCGCAAAGGTGGATCAGTGTCGTGACTCCCTGGATGGCTCTCCATGCCTGCCGACGATACAGCAGGCTGAGGAAAAGGTGGCGCGACGATTTGAACACCTTAGCGGGAATGTAGCGCATGAGATTGGCTAAGGAGAAAGGAAGTTGGATCAAGAAGGGGGAGGCCTTTGCCCAGCTGTGGAACACAGTAGGCTAATTAAAAATATGTAGGTAAGGACGTCCTGCCACTACTCCTTAATAGAATCAAACTGATCTTGTGACTTAAATGACAACGTTTGTCGTCTGTATTCCTCTCCGGTCTCTCCATTCCTCGTTATATACAGACTTTTAAAATGACTAAAAAGGGAGTAAGTGGCGTACCCATAATATCTGTGAACTCGCTACTTGTTGAAATGTAAACAAGCCTTAACCGGGACATATGCCAAGGAGCGGAAGTTAAATAGTCGTTTAAATTTTATTGACATTATTTTAGTATAGCGATGGGCTTAACGACGATTGTAGAGAGAGATCGAGCGAACAGAGAGCAATTAAGGAAAATGGCGCCTTGTAATGGTTGTGATAAAATCCGTTTGTTTTATAGTTCCTGTACTGAACACCGTTAGAGAATTGCCTCGATTGCCTAGTTGTGGAAGTGTGCGGATTTTATTAAAGTCGCGAGTTCAATTCCTAAAGAAGCTACACAGCTACACAGAACTACACAAAATTAACTATAAAGAAAATAAAAAAAGGAAAAGTCAAAGGATTATTTCAAAAATAGAGATTTGGTCTCTACTTCAGAATAACTCAAATAGTTGACGATTGTACTAGCACAGGTCGGCAAAGTTTTGCCAGGCATGGGCCATATCGTTAAAAATTGAGACGCGGGCGGGCCACATCGTTAAGAAATTAGGCGGGCCACAATTTTAAGATAATTATTTGATAATAGCTGTACGGTTATTTATTTATGTATGTATGTAGGAAGCGATATTAAAAAATTCTAAATTTTAGTACAACACGACAAAGCTTTACTGTACTTGTAATGTAATTAACTATTATTTACTTATTTATTATAAATTGATTACCAACAGTCGCGGGCCAGAAATAAAAGGGTCGCGGCCCAGAAATAAAGGGATCGCGGGCCACATGCGGCCCTTGGGACACACGTTGCCGACCGTTGTACTAGAACTTTTGACTGACGCGCCATGTTAAATTATTATTTCTTCAAGAAACGGGCAGTGTCACATTTTATAGAAAAGACACTAAGGAAATCTCATTTGTGTTTTTTTCCATAAAGTGTGGAATTGGTTAACTGGTTAATAGCAGACGAACTAAATTTCGGGAAGAGACAACGTCTGCCGAGTCCGATAGTAAAAAAATATAAATGTGTACATTACACTTCCAAAGTTCATAGAATCACCAACTTCTGGGGGTACATTATAATATCCTTCTTCCGGTACTGCGGAGGTTGTTAAACGGGTTATGCTTTTAACGGTAAAGCTTAACGCTCGTAACTTGTTAGAAACTATAACTAACTAAGCTAACGGTCGGTTTGTGCAAAAGTGCCAGGTCAGTTTATGAAGAGAGAGACGAATTTCTTAGCATTGCACGGATTCACCGTGCGGGTGCCGGGTCTATTGCGTTGCAGCGGAAGGAACCAAAGCAGTGCCCGGGATTTGTGACCCAGGTGTAGGCTTAGAGCGCGCTCTTTATTGTGATCACTAACACTCACCTTGATCGCCACTTTTCCCTCCCCTGCTTATTATTATTTTTTTTTTTTAAATATAACAAGGGGCAAACGAGCAGGCGGTTCACCCGAGTGACTACCGACGCCCATGGACAACTGCAACACCAGAGGGCTCGCAGATGCGTTGCCGGCCTTTGAGAAATGAGTGTTATCCCGGTCGAGTACCAGGGTCTACTTAGAGTTCAGAGAATGTGGCTGTGGGTTGAGTTAAGATTTGATTGCCATCTGACGTCATCCTCGGAACCCCCACGATCTCTACAACCTCACGACTAATATCACTTAGTGACATTAACCGAGACCCACTGTTTTACGTGCCTCCCGAAACACGACGAGGTCAGATATTTGAAAACTACAGTTAGAATCAGTCACCCATCTATTACCCGGCCGGAGTAAGACCTACTCTAACACTTACTGCTTAAAAAGTTGGAATTGTCCGGGCATACTCGTATGTGCTTGCCTCGCATGCCCGTGCTCCCCCGTGAAAAAATACTGTGAAGAGATGACCGTGGTCTCATGCCTACTTCGTTACATTTTCAGCTACGAAATCACAGTAAGCCTGAAGGGTGCCTCCGCTTCAATGGGCACATTCACGCAGAGTCAAACATCATATTTGCCGAGAGAAATCGTATGGGGACATCGATTTCCTCCAGTCGTTAAGTAAGTTACAGTTATACACCTCGTCATATACCTCTGTTAACGCATGTGCGGTCTCTTTGGTAGTACCAGTTCATAAACGTCGGTACTCACTTAAGTAAACCACCTGTCCGTTTTCCCTTTGTTTTATAAAAAAAACTAGTCCGGGATGCGAACGGGGAGGTATGCTTATACTGCTTCTGTGTGCGCAAATGTTCACGAGCTCCTAGAGATATCCGAAAACTTATTATCACTGCAACCATCATGTCAGCAGTGCTATTATTATTCCTATTGTTGCAAGTAGGTTCACCCGTCCGTCTATTGATAACTTAATAGCGATTATTCGTAATCAATATTCGGGTACAACTTACGCACTCTTACCACCGCGTTTCGCGTACCGGCGTAGGTGCAGCAACACCTGGTGGACAAGGTGTGGCCCAAGCTGCGCGTGCTGGCGCGCTCGTCGCCCACCGACAAGTACACGCTGGTCAAGGGCATGATCGAGTCCAAGGCCTTCGACACGCGCGAGGTGGTGGCCGTCACGGGCGACGGCACCAACGACTGGCCCGCGCTCAAGAAGGCCGACGTGGGATTCGCCATGGTGAGTGCTGCACATTTGTGAGATAACAGCACACTTTCTTGGGTTAAGGTGGACCGCTCGTTTCACTCGATATGATCTCCTTATGTTTTTAAAATTGAACCGAGCTTCTCGTAAATTGCGACCACGTCAAACTTCACTAGAATAAGATCTCACCGAAGCTTACACGCGGCAGGGCATCGCGGACACGGACGTGGCAAAGGAGGCGTCGGACGAAAAGAGCTGCATCGGGGAGAATGAAGGAGTATTGGAGGAAGAGGAAGGAGAAGGAGGCCAATATGCACAAAAATAATTGATCTATCGTACTCCAAAGTGGCTGATTCGGAAAAAAAATAAAAAAATAAAGCTGATGAAATATTAATACTATTGTTTTGTTATAGAAAATAAACATATTTCAAAGTTGTTTTGGACATTTAGTTTAAAATATTAATTTTTTGGTAATGTAATTACTAGATAAATATATTTATTGATATTGATGTGGAAATGGTTGGCTGAATGTATCTTGAAAGGTGATGAAAATGGTCGGTGGATCATTTTTCATCTAATGTTACTATGTTTTATATTATCTTCATAAATTTCATTTCACTTTTGTTATTTCTCATCAATTATCTTATAATTTAATCTTGCATTCATTGTACCTCTTTCTTATCATTCCTAACTTTTCTGTTTATACACCTACTATCATTTTATTTCTTCATAGACTAATACTACTAACGTTTTCTTTGGTAATGTACGATTAATATTTTGCTTCTGGTTTATTTATTTAATTTTTATTCTGTTTTGTTTCGCTTTGATGATAGTAAAACCCTCTGAGCATGTTAAAATAATTACCCTCCAAGAATAAAGTTAAAAATAATAATTGCTTTCTCATTTGCTTTCAAATTATTATTATAATGATATATTATTAGATATAATATTAAAAGGCTTGCAACGAATAGTTTATTCGGCTGTATACCGAATATTAGGCAAAAGTATTCGGCTGAATTTTTGCGCTTAAACTTCTACACACGTTCATTAGAAGCAGTGTCGCTGTAGCTTTAGTACGAGAGCCCACGACCAAAACCATGTATCATAGCAATACGGCAAAAACCCTATAAAATCATGAGATTGGATGATTCGGAACCCGACTAGGTGTGTAGTAACGGTCGAAAGTGTAGCAACTGCGTGGGAGGCCATTTCTGCTGTGTCAATAAAAAAAGGCAGTCGGCATTATAGCAATACGTCTGATAGTGAAAATGTACATAGATTTTATAATTGTATTACGAAAAAGTTTGTTTTCAGACATTTTGCGTGTAGCATATAGCCTGAGCGCATTTTTGAAAATGTCAACTTTAGCCGACCTGTATCATAGCAATACGGATAAATTTTTTTTCAACTTTTCGTATTGCTGCCATGATTACCAAAAACCTGTTTTCAGACACTTCAAGTGTAGCATATACTCACAAAAACGAAAATAACGTTTCGAAGTCGCCTGGCCGACGCCTCTGTTAAATGTTTTTTTTTTTTAATTTACTTGTAAATTTGGATAATTGCATGAATGTACTCTTAGGTTAAAGTTGGGACTGGGTTGTGTTTTTCTGCGTAAAGAGAATGTAACATATTTCGTTTTGTCGACATTGAGCGTCAATAGGTTTGATCTTAACCAACTAAACACTTGGTTTAAACCCGATTCGGCAATGGTCTTTAGATCATTCCATGAGAAGGCATTAAAAATTAGGGCGGTGTCATCTGCATAAGTATATATTTTACAATTCTGTAGATTGATGTTGCATAGGTCATTTACGTATAACAGAAATAGAGTAGGCCCAAGGACGCTACCTTGTGGGACACCGTAGGTAATATTTAAAGGTTGACTAATATGATCACCGAGTCTGAGTTGTTGCTGTCGATTTGTAAGGTAGTCTGATAGCAGAGCATGGGGTAGACCTCTAATTCCATAATTGTATAGCTTATCAAGTAGGTTGGGTATAGATATAGTGTCGAAGGCTTTTGCCAAATCTAAGAAAACTCCAACACATTTATTACCAGAGTCTAATTGCTGACTAATTTCCTCTGTCAATGCTAGAATAGCGTCTTCAGTGGAAATCCTATTCCTAAAGCCGAACTGATTCTTAGACAACATATTGTTAACAGTGAGATAATGCTTTAAGCGATTATTAATATTTATTTATCAACATAAAATACACTATTAACAATAAATAATAGCATTATAAAAACTACAAAAGTTTGTCCTTAATTATTCAAAATACACTCAAAGTCAGTGGCCTTTGGCCTAAGGCTTTGCGCATTCCATTGTACTACGTTCAAAGCAAATTTTCTAGCGTTAGACACTTTTGAAAAAGGACAAACACTTCTTCAAAAAATCGGTTTTTCCGATATATGTTAAAACTAAATTATAAATAATATCAAAAAGTAGTTCTGCGGCGGCAAAAATCTTATCTTCTAATTTGTTACCTGACATACATATTTCTTTTATCTTCTTCAAAAACATTACAAAATTTATTTTCTCTACAAAAGTTTTATTTATTTCTTTTCTTGCTGAAGATTCATGATCATTTGTTCTGTGTGGCTCATATTGAGCAAATTCCTCTTCTCCTTCCTGCCTAGTCAGCCTTGATTTTGAAAGTCTTTTTTTCTTCCTTTTTTTAGACTTTTTCTGCTCATTTTCACTCTCCCATTCGTTGTTGGTTTCCTCTGAGTCAGTTTTTTTTGTATGTACTTGCGCTTTTGTCAATAATATATCCCTATAAGTTTTACTAAAAGGTTGTGCGGGTATCTCTGAATTATTATGTTCTATTTTTTCAGTACATTTTATGTTTTAGACCGTATAATAAAAAAGTTTACGTCTATTGTAGACGATAAAATATAAGATATTTTAGAATAAAGTTTTTATTTACAGGAATGATTAAAGTTGCTTATATTACTAAATACGTGCAACAAAGTGATCACCTCGCATTAAAACTATTTCGGTTAATAAACGTTCCTATTATTTATGATTCTACTTACTATTAATTGCTATAAAAATTTCCATAAAATACTACTTTTCTCACAGTCAATTGTTACAAAATACAGACAAAATGAGAAGAAAACTTTTTCACAAGATAACAATAAGTTATGATTCTTGTGAAATAATTATACTTTATTGTTATATTGTAAAATTTTAAAGTAATATACTTTTATTATTATATTAATTTAAATTTTAACTTAGATCTCCGTGATCAATTGAGAAATAATTTTAAATAAAAATAAAAGTCTACTTCCATAGTAGCTAACCATTAACTCTATTGCCAAAATGTATGCCTTGTCGCAAATACGCGTTAAAATTCGTCGATCAGTGTGCATTCAAACGGTAAGACTACTTTCTAAAATTTATTATTTTTTTTCGAAATCACAAACTTCGAAAAGATTTCTGGCATACATTGCTTGATCAAGTATACAGGCCTATTTTTTGAAATATCCAGGGATGACGTCAGACGGCAGTTGGTCATCTTAATTCGTCCCACAGCCTCTTCAATCTAAGTAGAATAGACTTTCTTTAGTGTACCATTTCGGGTCAAACGAACTTCTTGTATTGCAATTAGGGTTGTCAACTTACCACAAATTATTTACAATGAATTTATGTTATTTAGTTATATTTTCCCAAATAATAATTTGATCAGAAATAAAAGCATCTCGAACTATATTAAGTGATAATTTATATTTTATTTCATAGTTACTATTTCAAAAATTGAAAAGTGAATGTTTTATTTATTGATATAATTTAAGAAAATACAACAACATCTATCTGATCTAATCTACTAACAACTAAAAAGATTTCAAATTTGATAACCCTAATTATATATATATTTTTTGTAAGTAGACTAATATATTTAATTTTACCTAGCTTTAAGCGTATCTAATGAATGTGTTATTTTAATTTGAACATGCACAAATTAAAAAAAATACTTTTAATTATATATATTCTTATTTTAAAATTGTTACTCGAACAATTCATCGAGCATAGCGTTTTATCGATAACATCTACATTTCTAAAACACTTTTTACCTAGATCGTGTCGTCTATCCCTATTTGACCACAGCTAGGGTTGCCAACAATACGTATGCTGTTGTCAATGTCAACGGAGGCAAGCTCAGTTTCAGATTCTTATAGAAATTGAATACAACCTGTTATGCCGGCGCCAGACACAGTTTAAAGTGTTTATACATTTCTGTCCTTGAACACTATAAAGTAGATAAAGTAAATCTACAGTATAGTAATCGTAGCAAACACAATAAATTCATTTTACCTGTAGTATTTTGAATTATTAATGCGTGTCTTTTCAAAATATTTTCAACATTAAACAGCATTTTGTATTCCAATTCACAACTTTATGGGTCATCATTTAAAATTATTTGTTTTGCTGCTTTATATCATTTATATAAGTAAAATAGAAAAAGACTTGTCTCTTGATGACTCTTTTGCTTTCACAATTATCTTTTTTAATTTTTTGGTACCAAATATGCCGTATATTGTTTTACATGTATCAGCTAGTACTACAAAACGCTATGGCACATAACATCACACGGATTTTTTTTCATACATATTATATTTATTTATCAGGAAATATTTTTTCCATCTTATAGTTTTCTTAAAAAATAGATGCTCTTATCATCTTTAATGTTTTAAGTTGACAGTAACAGACTACACTCAATAATGCTCTATGTGTTTTAAAATTGTGACAGTTAACTGGACTGACAGTTAAGATTTTCAAACCAAATATTCTATTTATACGTAAACGGTAAACGGATTTTAATTATTGTATCTAGAAATTGTATAGATGTTAAGCCGACAAAAGCTAGAGAAATATTTAAAATTACCGCATTAAAGAACGCCGATAAAGACGAGAAGTTTCTTGTCAAAGAATAGTGTACCACTAGTATTTATAACTACTTCAATATAAAATAGAGAATAAACAAAACATTTGGACCATATTTATTCAAATAATTACTAGATGAGAATGAAACTTAGGTTCTATTTTGAAATGCGAATAAGGACGTCAGCTCAGGGAGCGTTTCACTATGATTAATTTTATTTTCGCTTACTTTTAACACCCTCAGAGGTGAAATTTAAAGAAATAACAACCAAAACTTTGCATAAAACAGTAACCGAAACTTTGTTACTGTACCCAGTAGACTTATCTGTATTATTCTTTAGTATTTTTTTTAATACTTCTTCAAGATGAAAGTATAAACTAGTTCTAAGTTGTTTTTTACCAAAAAAATATTTTAATCGTATCACGGCTTACTTTAATTGTAGTAGGTTTTTTTTAAGTAAAAAAATATACTAAGATTAAAATAAAGCGTAGAACAATTAATGTAATTTTTTGGGTAAAAAGAAAATATGTTGTGAAAGTATTTTTTTAGTACTTTGTGACGAATTATATAGGATAGGACTCCTGCTTATGACTGATGTCATATAAAGTTCCTAAAGGACTTTCATAATCAAGTACAAAATCTAATAATAAAAATTTATGTAGAGAGTATGTCTTGAGTAGATCATCATTTAACATGATAATCGAGCAGAAAATACGTATACGTGACGATACGTGACTAACGATGGCCATAGTAAACTGTAATTTTTAGAAGAACTATCCTTAACCTTTACAGAAAATATTTGTATCAAGATGGCACTGTCTAAATATTCAGATTTATCAGATACCTAAGTAGTTATATGTAAAAGAGCTGCGTGGGAGACAATACCCCAACTTCCTCTCCAAAGACTGAGATTTAGTTCAGTAAAATATTATTATTGTAAATTTACAGCTAAATATTTCAACAGCCCTTTATATGAAATTTCAACCAAAATATTAACTAATTACATACCAAAGATCATAACTAGGCAAAATCCGATTAGGATTATAATCAAACCTCATGAAGGAAATTTCACATATGTCTATTCATTATCTCATGCTAAGATAACTTTATTAGTACATTTTTATTTACTTTGGATTGAAATATACAACGAACTATATCTTTATACAAAATTTGGTAAAATTTTAATGATAAGTTATACAGAAGTTATATAGAAGATGCTTTTTGCGGATATATTCACAACTAGCTGTTTCGGCGTCTCCGACTACGATAACTTAGGAGAGCCCTTAGACATTCTTAATCTTGCCCTATCGAATAATCCGCTTTTAGCGAATGATTATTGAATATAAACTACCTCCATGCCAAATTTCATCATTATACGTCCCGCGATTATCGAGATTTCGTATTAGGTGACTTTTTACTTTTGTATTTATAGATTATTTAGTTGTTCATCCTTGTCATGGATTTTCCCATAGTAACAATTGATTCTATCTATAGATTTTCGTTTGGAGTAAAGATATAAGATAATTAAGCCTCCATTCATCTCGTGTCGGTGCCTCCATAAGTGTAGATAGAGCGTAAAAGGAAGCTATTAGCCGATGTGAGATGCCAATTATAGGTGCTATTAGAAATCATTAGTAAATAGACTACCCAGAGGATTAATGGATATTTCTGTATCCACCGACCTTCTTTTGCCTATTTCATTTCGTAACATTTTTTTCTGTACATTAAGGATAGAAAGACCCTGAACGATCCTCTGAGTTTATCAGGGGATCGTTCAAGGTGGCCACAGTAATAAAAAAAGTGAAGGACTGTAGACTGTCGTGCTATGGTCAAGTCCTGAGACGTGAGGATGACCATCCCACCCAAATGACTCTAGCATTACCCGATAGGCCAAGGGATAGAGGACGACCACCAGCCACATGGTGGGAAAATATGAGAAGAGATATTCAGAGAGTGAACCTGAGTGGACTGACAAGCCAGAATAAAGCGCTCTGGCGCAAATGTGCAAGGAGACCCGACCCCAGAAAAACTGGGAAAAGGATAGGCAAAGAAGAAGTTTAGAATAAAATTTATTGGTAAGTGATGCATGACGTGTAAATAACAATATTTTCGATTGTATAAACGATATGCATCGTTTTGAGTTCGATTCGCGGCTTTGTCAATTTTTATTCTAATTTCGAACTTGTTAGAACCTTTGAAATTGTACCGAAACTGTACAAAATCATCGAATTCAACGCGAAAGATCACGCTGTATTTATCAAGGTTTTAATAAGGTTGATTTATTTAAAAAGTATATTTCAAAACCCGAACGCAATATAGAAAACAGCTATTCCGCATTGAGTCAAATGGAACCACGTTATGGGTGATCGTGAATCATTTTACGCTCCCATCCGTTACGACTTGTATTACCGAGGGGTATTACCGGTATTACCGAGTGTAGTAAGGTTTCGTAGAAACTTCGTACATTGAAGTTCATATTCAGCAAAACTAGGGTGTGAAATTTAAATAAACTTTGTACCTTTTGACACTACGTAGAGAATGAAACCAGGCCTCAGCCGGATAGGGGTGTTAAAAATGGTTTTTGGTTACAAAATACAAATAAAGTTTTACCCTCAAAACTGTACACATTGCATTATTTATTTATGTTCAAATTCTAAATGTACGAAATAAATCCAATAGGTAAGAAACTGAAATCTACCGAGTCCAGATAGAGTGCATCCTCGTGGCCTCTACATAAATATAAGTTTAAAAAAAAACTAAAAAGTTTAACTAGAGGGCTTTTTTATATATGACAAGGGGCAAAGGGGCAGTTCTGTGGGGCGGTTATCGACGCCTATGGACAACTGCAACAACAGTGGGCTCGCAGATGCGCTGCTGACTCTTAAGGAATGAGTACGCTCTTCTTTTGAGGCAAGCAGTTTCTAGAAAATCGCACAGACCTATGTTTGACCTTAGTATTCGCAGGGCGCATTCGTGCTAAGTTCCCACTGCGACAAGAACGCCGTTTCGTAGTGAGCTCACGAGGAAGGACCCCCGACAGATTCGAAACTAGTCGGACAATCCCGATATATCTACACGTGAGTGTGAAAAGCCGTTGTTTCCGCTCACGAAATTCTAAGTTTAAAAATTCTTAGTGTTCTTTATAAAAAAAATTCTCAGCATTTTTTTATTTAAATAAATTAATAAAATGTGTGCAGTACGCCGCGTCCTTTAAAGGAAAAATGTATGCTCATTCAGGAATCTTATTACAGCCACATGTGCCCGGGATTCGTTGTACCTTGTAGTAATCGTAGTGGCTCTGTTGAATAAAATACAATGTCTAGTCTATTCAAATATCTAAATATAGGACTACATAAGACGTCGAGTACAAATGTTTGAATTTGGAAAACCTCTAAAATACTGGAGCCCCACCCTGGCTTTACATGTATACATTTATTATACATATAATCCTTCCTCGTGAATCACTCTGTTTATTGGTGAAAATGCCATTAAAATTTGTTGCGTAATTTAAGAGATCTAAGTGTATAAACAAGAACAGGAAGCCATCTTATTTTACACTATGTAAGGAATTTACAATATAGGTGAGTGAATAATATAATATGTTTAGGTATATATTAATTCGGCTTAGGAAATAACGTAGTAAAAACATAATTGAAACAAAACATGAATGATGTTTCATCAGCTACTATAATAAAAATAGGATTAACTGAATACAGACTAATTAAGAGCAAATGCTAATTAAGAGTTCCTAATTAAATAAAATTTGAAATAGGCCTACTCTCATATCTATTGAAATCTACTTTCATTTCTACTGAAAAAATATTTCGTCCGATTTGTAAATAAATTAATATATAAAATTAAGTAGTTATGAAGTAGAATTAAGACACGTAATCTTGATATGTAAATGAAAATGTATAAGATAGACCTAAGCACGATTGTTTATGTTTAAATGGGCAAACGAGCAGGCGATAAGTACCTACCGACACCCGTGGACTTCTGCACCATCAAGGCTCACAGATGCGTTGCCGGCCCTTAAATAGGGGTTAGGTCACCGGAAACTCTCAGAAACCGAATGAAACGCAACTACAATACCATCACTTAACGTGACAGCATACTATCACTGTATGCCGATCTTATTCGAGAAAGAGTAAAAATATATAAATATGTAGATGGAAAGGGAAAAAAACGCGGATACTACTGTCACGGATGGTATAGGGGGAGTGGCAATAGCAGCTAGGGTAGTCCGGTGTCTTAATTATGTCGGTGATTTAATTAGTTATGGGACAGATAAAGGAGGAAATCCTTCCCCTGGTTAAAAGAAACGAATATTATTATAAGTTTTCCTATTTGGAAGGACATATGTATGTATGTATATTTTAATTAGATAATATAAAAACAAAAGCAAGGTTTTCTTAGACGATATATAGAATATATATCCAAAACCCCTTTCACTAAGAGTATTTTCTATAGCCAGTACCCCAAAAAATGCAATAGTCTTACTGAATATTGTAAAACATTCAAAACTATACACCAATCATATATTTTTAACCGTCCAAAACACTCAAGTAGATTGATATTGCGCGTGTTATTGTCTTAAAGAAACAATAATTGCGATTGTGTCGAAACTGGATAATATTTTTTGTAACGACCATAAATTATTTCCCCTTGGCCCTGGGCGACGTGCCCATTTTTTTATTAATTTAGTTATTGTCTCAATTTGTATAAGGAACGAATGTTTTGTTTGCGTAATGGTATTGTTTGATAAATTATTTGGCCATCGCTAATGTATCCGGGACGCAGATGTTCGAAAACTCATATTTTATTTATAAACTTATTAAATACATTATTATACGTTAATTTAAATAGTTTCGAAAATCTTTTTTTTCTTTTAAAAGAATATATAGCTCGTTGTTTGGCTTTATAAATCACTGCTCCCTATAATAATAAAGGTGACAAGTGGGTTGCGGCGTGGATCTAAGGGGGTACCTACACAGATAATGATATTATGATTATAAATAAATTTATTATAAGAAAAGAATTTAATTATTTTCAAGAAAAACTCGCCAACAAGCTTCTTGCTTATGTTTTGTTTGATTTTCTAGAGAGAGAGATCGTCCTAGCCCTACTTTTTCAAAGAACTTGTAAATATACAAATATTTTACAATTCAAAAAGAGTTAAAACGTTTATTAACATCATCCCTTTGATAACATATAATTATTAGCCAATAGATCAAAAATCAGTTTTGCTTTTTAATAAATGTATTTCATTTCTCTCTTATTTTTACTTGTTCGAACAAGTTGAACCACGAGAAGAACCAGCAAGAAACTCGCTGTTACTTTTTTGAAAATAATTCTTACAAAATGAGGTAAGCGTTGTGACTCCACAAAAGGTGTGTACCGTTCGCTAGCTGAAACAAGAATGACGCATGCTTTTTTTTTTTTTTTTTTTTTGTGTGGTTTCTGCTGTTGGCAAAGGGTTTTAATTTGAAATAATTAGAAATAGTTCTTTATTGGTTTTGGTTTTTTAGGGTTTCGTAGTACTACAAGGAACCCGTACAATTTCGTTCTGTCCGTCCGTCCGTTTGTCTGCCCTTAAGGTAGGCTCTCTCTAGCATTTCCAAACTATAAGACGTAGACACTTGAAATTTTCCATGTTGATAGAACATGCTAAAAACTCACTAGGAAAATTGTTCTGAACGAAATCGGACAACAACTTTTGAACTTGTTTAACAAATACGTTTATAGCGTATCAGATACGGAACCCATCTGTATAAGCGTGCCTTGACACGTTTTCGGCCATTTATTATTTTAATTAATCTATTTACTTTAATCGACATTTAAGGCGGGTAATATTTCAACTTGCAGAATCTGACAAAAACATGTCAGCGAAAATTCTTCTGTTTTCTTTTGGGCAGCAAATTAAGTAATGCATTGAAAATTTCTGCATTTGTTATATCGCAATAAAAATTATTCATCTTCATTACATTTATTTCTAAACGCTATATGCACTTTACTATATACCTATTTTATATAAATAGAAGGCTATTCTATGTGAAAAAACATGAATGAATAAAAACCTAAAAGGTTTTAATTCATTCATGTTTTTTCAGGTCATTTATAATTTAATGTAGCAGACGCGGAAAAATAATAAAATTTTCTTCTACGCACCACATTACACTGCAATGAAAATTAATCTAGAAGCTTCTGTTAGAAGTGTGCACCGCTATAACTCGGAAAGATAAGGGGCTGTTTACAATTTTTTTTCAATTATAGATTTACAGAATGCTCTCGAATTGTATTATTTTTTCATCTCTTCTTATCATTTTAATTACAAGCAAGTGTTTATTATCGACTAAATAATTGCAGCCTATATTAATAAAAGCCCCTAATACTTGTCGTTGGCCGTATCGAACTAGTCCATTCGATTAATGTCAATGAGTGGTATTAGTCGTGAGATTGTTGAGATTGTTGAGGATGATGATGTTGATTGATGAGGACGACGCCAGACGGCAGTAGGTCATCTTAACTCGTTTCAGCCACATTCTCTTCAATTGAAGCCGACCCTGGTATTAGACCAAAATAACTTTAGGCCGGAGAAAGAAAAGTCGTGTCGTACTCGTGTAGAGTAAATTAAGCATTGGATTCGCTTGATAAGGCCAAACCCGTTGACGTAATCAAATGCAATTGCAGCGGAAAACACACATTTACTCGTTCACCAGTAAAAGGTTTCTCTTTTCCATTTTTAACCAACGTCGACAATTACGGTGTCGGTGTGAAGTGGCTGTCACGCCAAATGATGGGATTGTTGTCGCGTGTCATTTGGTTTGTGAGAGTTCCCGATGGCACAAACCGAAATTTTAAAGGCCAGCTACGCACCTGCGAGCCTCCTGGTGATGCAGATGTTTATGGGAGACGAGTAGTCACTTAGGAATGAACAGCTAGCCCGTTTGCCCCTTGTAATAAATTAAAAGAAAATCTTTACTATACTAAGTGTAATCTGTTTAAGCCGATCCGTTTTTTGGAACATCAGCTCTTGTACTATTCAGATAAGGTGAAGAAAGGACTGGTAATAGGAGCTATAAAAGAATCCCAGCTCTACTTTATGCCAACTTTTACACTTTTCTGAAAGTTGGATCTTCTTTACTGTGCACGTTGATTTTTCGATTTACTGGTTAAAGTATAGAGCCTCAACCGCTGGAGCTATATTCGTTTAATAATGGCTGGTGATACCTTTAGATTGTAAGCTTTAAATATAAAATTAAATATTTAAATGCTTACCGGGGACTTTGTGTAACTGCACAAAGTTTTCTAGAACTTTGTAGACTTCAAGGACAAAAATGTACAAACACTTTGAGCTATGCCGGGTTCATTATAATGGTGAAAGTTTCAAATCGGTTCAGTAGTTTGAATGCATTCTTGTTGATGTTTTATGCTTTAACATTAAATTATTAATTAAAGATCAAATAAATTATCATTTTACTCAGATGAAAACCTTAGTTTTAACTTTAACAAAGGTCTTTAGAAATTTCCCACCGAGAAATGAAATAGCGAAACCTCTGATATCTCTAGATAATATAGTTTAATTTGTAATTTATTAAGAAAAAATACGTTTTAGTACAATGTTAACTATTGTTCTACATCGTTGACTTGCTTTGGAGTCGTCGGATCATAAATATGCTACGAAATGCAATTTTAACCTGAACTGGTTTAACATACACTTTTTTCCAGACCAGTGTTTCCCAACGTGGGGCCCAGGCCCCACAAGAGGGCAATTTCATAGTTAAAGGGGGTAATTTAAAATTGGATTCGACTTTTCGCTTTAGTTTATTTCAATGCAATACTAGTAGATATCGGTGAAAAATTTACCAAAAAAGGCAAATTCTTAAAAAAAATGCTGCAAATGATTATTAGGTATAATTTGTTTGACGTTACCAAAATATTAACTTCCTAAAACTTATCATTCAAATTTCTTAAGAGAACAAAATAATTTTTAAATTTTAATGTGTATGTGAGGGGATACAAATTGAAAAAATATTAAGGTGCAATAAAAAATGTTGAGGTGGAATAATAAGATGTTATCTTGATAACTTTAGCAAAAGTCCATATAACACTTTTTTTAAGTCTATGCCCACGGTTTTAACACACCAGCAAAAACAGTATTAAAATTTATGGAGTTGTTTTTCTGAGGCTTGAGACCGAGTTAGATTCTAAATTTAGCTGGATGTTTTCTACTATTAGACTAGACTGACGCTAGCCATTTTTAACTTGTTTTTACTAGCTTTACTTGTAAATAACTAACAGAGTATGTAAACAAATCGCAAAAGTCTATTTATTTACACACTTTTAAAATTCACGCAATTATATTGTTTAACCACTTTTTGGTATCAAACGACGGCAAAAAATTAATACAGTAGTTCTTCTGACTGACTCGATTCTAAATCTAGTTGTTTTTTTCTGTTACGGACCAGACTTCGGCTAGACATCATTTAATATGCATTTATTAGCTTCAATTTTAAGCAGCGAATATACAACATTTAAACAAATATGAGAAGTCGACATAACACTTTAAGCGTAAATGTCAATGCCGTTTTATCAATTTACCTTTTGGTCAAGTCTTATTTTTTCAAAAACTACTTTTTACCACACCTATATTAGCTTCATTTATGTCAATTATTGTTTTAAACTACTATTAAGTTTGTGTTAAACGAATGGAAGGCAGACATTATTATGAAGGGATGTCGAAATGTGAAACTAACTAACCAAATACCAAACTAATTGGAAAATTTATAAATTTATTTATTTATTATTAACTTAATTAATATTATAACCTATAATATACCTTAATTTATCTGAAGGCTTTTGAGTTTAAGATAGTAAATATTTGAATAAAATTTTTCGACCTTATAAAGTAAAACTTATAGAGTTCCCGATGAGTTTATATAACAAACTTTTTTAGTATATAAAGCAAAGCTAAGCGCGACTTAAGAGCTGGCTAAATTGCGTGGTTGAAGCTCCTTAAGTTTTAATATTTCAAAAGAATGTTAAAACTTTCATCAAAGAAAGAATATCTTCAAAACATTTTTTCTTCAGAATACTGCAGTAATTTAGCTACATAAAATACTTAAGCAATCTGACCTGGTCCTGGCTGTTAACTTGAAATAATAGAGTGACTTACTTAATGACTAATGAAAATTGTTGAAACATCTTAGTATACTTAACTAATTATATATAATTAATTTTAGGTATTAACTAACGACTTTTTAAGAAGACATTGTTTTTATAAAATAAGTAGTTAAATAAGGTTATTTATAATGTAGTAGATGTGATGCTAATTACTTCATCAATTAGCATAAAACGTATCACAAACCGAAATATGTCCATGCGTTGCCATTTGAAAAGGAAGTTTTGCAAAACAGAGCATTAACCACGATTCGTGTGGAAAGCAAAGGGCATCGCACATTTAATAATATTACGGTAAACATCACGTAAATCGAACATTTATCAAACACGTCTGTCATCTGTCTAAATACCCACTTAAACGGCCATAACAACATTCCCATAAACAACAATTAAAGCAATAAAACAAGCCATAAATCTACTCGAGCAACATTTTGTTTACACACTTCTGGGAATTCACAGCGTGGAAAACAAGCGTAGTACGTATTAAATGCAGTTGAACTATTTTGGTACAAGAGAGATTCCAATTTAACTGAATGCTTGGAATTGCGCATAGTATGTCTAAGTCCTAAATAAACTAATGAACCACTTTGGCAATAATGGTCTAACGAATAGAGGGAACTGTAAAGGTCATTACACATCTTCTAATTCACAGCTAGGAAATGGTTGCAGCAGGTAATAAATATAGAGGACGGTTTAAGTAGTAGAAAATCTAATTTAACTGAATGCTTGGAATTGCGTACTGTGTGTATATCTAAGTCCTAAATAAACTAATGAACCACTTTGGCAATAATGGTCTAACGAATAGAGGGAACTGTAAAGGTCATTACATATACAGCATAACAACTTAATTGTTTTTATTATTAAGAAATTATTCACCTCGCCACAAAAACCGGATCTGCTCGACAATAATTTAAATACTCTTTCGATAAACTTTCAATTAAATGCACGAAATCTGCAAGAGTTTACTTACGCTGTTTTTTTTTTATCTCGTTACATTTTTGTTATGTGACATTTTCTCTCTATTCCATCTGATTTAATTTATTTACATCAAGTATAGTATTTTAAAAGTGGCTGCTATGTGAGAATAAACTTTAAAATTATACTAAATTATAATTATTAAAATAGGTAGTCATTCGATTATAATAATATAATTATTTTCTAATTCTCGATTATAATCATATCATTCGAATATAATATATAAAAGGCAAAAAGGCCAAAATTTTTATTGTGAAAGTACTGTACATTTTTTTATTAAATCATACAATAACCTCTTTGAAATTACAAGGTATCAATTTGAGTATAAAAAATTTAATAAGAAATTTTCCTAACTCTTTTCATAACAGAAAAGTACTTATATAGTTTAAGGCTACCTTTTGAAAAAAAAAATAACTGTTTTCAGAACATAGCTAAATATTTATACGGGCACATGCGAGGATAGCCGCAGGAAAGAAACAACAAGGAATATTAATGCTAAATATACAAAATTGTATCGCACTGAAAGTTAATCGTTGCTTAACAGTATCAGTTTAATTAGAAAAAGTACGTTTGTAGTGGTATTTGCTCCCATACATCCCGCCGTATTAATTAATAATTCAGTCGGTAGTGTATCAGTAAGTCACGACTTATCTTTACGAGACAAGACCTGTAGTTACGATACCTATTTCCATTTAAATACCCTTATTTATATGTCTGTATTTGTATCTGATAATAATAATCAAACATTTATTATCTCGCATATACAAGTAATGAACGCTTTTAACAATTAACTTTGGTCCAATTATTTTAAGTAAAATAATATATAGGTACAGTGGACTCGTTTCCCGTAGTGCTTTTCGTTACGATAAAATGCTATACTTAAATTAGGTTTCATGTAAAATAAGAACTGGTCCGATAGAGTCCCTTTTCTACAGAGAGATAAATAATTTCTTCGATTGAATGTAAGCAAACCGTAATATAAGAACAACTTGTGTTTTTCCGTAAAATTTATAAGTAGAGAGATAACGCAGGATGGAAGATAGATTACAGACCATTAAAATGATAAAGATAATATACTGTTTGAAGGGGATTGTGATGGAGGAAAATGCACAACTAAATGTGAGTGTTATGTGTAAAAACATATAAAAATAAAATAGGTGCATAACGACGCGTTAGTAATACGAACAAGGTCTAGCATTAGGGTTGCTTATAGAAAGAACAAGTAAAAAAGTTCTAGTCGGTACTTTTTAACTCTACATATTCGAAGATTTTAACCTGAAGTAGTTTAAAATAAAAATGAAACATTTTAGATAAAGAATAATATGAAAGTGTTTAAATTTAGAGTTTTGTTTTAGATCGTAAAAGAATCGTTCAAAAAGTTTGTATCGGGTGAAGTCAAAAATTGTCAACAACATTAACCCGAGCATTAGGTCTGTCCCCGTTCTCACCGGGTAATAGAAACGAGTCGAGGCATGAGGACGAATCGCGCACAGTCGACCAAAAGCCTACGACGATTCAAGACTTTCATATTGACCTTTATATTTATCGCTGTAGAAGCTAGTGGACAGGGAAGACGGTTGGGGCACGCTGTACGCAGATATCTCTATGGCCATCTCATTGAATAAAATGAAAGGATAATCTAGAATAGGGTTCAGCGACTCCGGCGGCCGTAAATCTGGAAAGTAAACACAAGGGTGCCATTACATGTGTCTCGGTGACGTCACAGTATTACGACTTCCTTTATTTGGAAAGTAGAGATATTGCGTACGAATTGTCCGCAGTAAATCAAAGCAAAGGAAAGGAGACTCGGAACACTTTCTTAACTTTTGTTTTTATTATTTTTGTCCATTAGCTGTTTGCAGAAACTTCTTCCTGTATACTGTTTCTTAAAAATGACAATTTGATATTCCAAAACCAGTGTTGTTGATGTAAAAAAACCAGTACTTTCTTCTTAAATTCCTTAACTTTACTCAGTTAATATTCTTATCTAATAACAGCTTGCCTAAAGATCCTCGAGACGCCTTGGTTGTAAGGTTTCTGGATATTTCGGCAACTGTTTTTGGATAGTTCTGTCGTTCAAAATGGCAAAACGAGTGTAGATAAAAACATGCAATGGAAACCTAACAAAAACGAGGATTTTACCTGCCTTAGCAGTTGCTGTTATGGCAGTTTGAAACTGTAACTTTTGGTAAATTTTTGCCTTTCACTCTCCTAACGACTGTCCTGCCGAAGAGTCGCTGCGTATTTCATATTGACGGTGAAGCTCGTCTAGCCATGGTAGGGAGGGCAGACCGGGGTTCCTATTTATTTGTCAGGGATAAAAAGGTGTTAACATATATTTTTGCGTATATCACTTATCGAATTCCTTTTTACGTCCCATTTGCTGCTTAATGGACAAGAATACTTAGGTCCTCGAATTTGTTATGAAGTGAATAATTCTTTTTACGTTTTATGATTTTATACAAATTTATATTTCATGTCCTATAAAGAGATACTTGTCGATACTGATATCCTTTCTAAGATAGTCATTTTATAGCTATAAATAGTTATGGTTTTAATTCAGTATTAGGAACAAATAAAATTTTATTAAACTGCAATGATTATTTTCAAGACCCTGTTTATGCAAGTTTTTCACTTTTAAATTTTGGTTAGCATTAACGTGTTTTAAAAAGCTGTGTATAATATCTAATTAAAGCTGCAAGAACCGTCGGGCTTCAGTAGTTGAACTGTTTAAGTAATTTATTTATAAAGTAAACCCTTAAAAGGCTCGAGTATCTTAATTGTAATCTTTATAAATTAATGAGGCCTCCTTGAATGAAAGTTTAATCCCATTGGTATATTGTGCTCTCACCCGCGGACCGCGCAGGTGAGTGCGCGTCAGGACATAACTGACAAAATTGCAAATTCAATACTGCTATGGCGTAAAAAGATTTTTCAATCGGCCCCGTGAGTTATGCGCGCGTGAATGGACTTAATATGATGGCCAAATTATGCGAGAATGTATAAAAAAAACAATTCTCCTCTGCAGGTTCACTCGCAAATTTTGGGCGCAATCCAAGCGCGATTTGCGCCGCGTCAAAAGTGTTTATTTATTTCGATTTAATGGTGTTATATTTTCTCAAACTTATTAATGTTATGTTTCACGAATTTAATTTTAAATGATTGAAATTTATGTTAAGTGCGATGATAATTTCGAATTTTAATGAAATTTCATTATCCGAAAGAAAAGAGCTGTCACGCATGGTGCAAAACAAAAATGAGATAAAAATAATCGGTTATATGGACGGTATTGCTGTAACTGTAGTGTAATTGCATGGTAAGATACATTGGTTGGCGTTACAGTACAAGTAATATATGTACATATATGCATATTTAAGGTAATACGAGAGGAATGTCAACAAAGGTGCGCACAAAAGATTAAAATGTGTCGAACAGCAGCAAAAGTGCGCCATTAGCAAGTTAAGATATTAAGCCGCTCTTGACCGGTCCATACCACAATGCCGTCGGACGACATTAAAAAATATGTACAATTACACTTAATGATTTTGTAACCGATAAATGCTAAGATACTGCGACTGAGTCTCAGGCTCCCAAAAACCGGTAGCTGATAAAACTTAACAGTAACCGAGGACAGGACAGACACAATATTTTTATATTCTGGCTTCCGTATTTCGAAGAATGCTTTTGACTATTCGCCTTATATCTGCCCCGCTTTAAAGTGTAGTTTGTTCGATAACTTTCCAATTTTGTTCCATATAATTGAGTCATAAACTGTTATTGCTTTTATTATCATTTCCCTTGCGTATAGATAAAATCCCTGTTTGGTATCTGGACCACAGCAGCAAGCTAAATATTCTCGTCACATTTATGAAACATTCCGGAAAATGAGGCTTTAATTTCCCTTGAATTTCTTTATTATAATACTAATTAGCCCTACACATCAAAGTCAAAGTCAAAAATGTTTCATTCATCTAGACTTTACAGTACTTATGAACGTCATTTGTATAATAATAATTATTATTTTTAAATCATTGTTATATCATTTGGTGATAAATTTTACGATTTATAAGCTAAGTTTACAAGTGTAACTACCCGCCCTGCACTGAGAAGAGCAACAAACTCAGTCGAGAAATTTTTTGTTGTCACCATTCCACAGTAATTTAAATACGGTTAGAGCAATTTACTCTCAAGCTATTTCATCATTCAGATAATTCTTTACATTTAATAAAGGTTGCAATTTTTTTTAAAGACATCTGTCGAATATCACAATTAAGTTTATTATAGAAGCGGACACCATTACATATAAATGTGAAGTTGATTTTAAGAAGCCCAATCGTAAGCATTATTTGTTGATTTTTATTTATCTAGCATCTAACGTTATTCCTAAGAAGACTATCGTATCCATTAGTTCCTCATTATTAAATGATATAATGGTCTGTTTCTGTTTAATATTTGGGAGTGAGAATCTTATACATTTTGTGTATTCCCTGTTGTGTAATAAATTATTCGTTTCAAAGCACTGTATTACTTTAGTGTATATGTAATAACCCTTCTGTATAACTCGAATTAAATTCATCTTCAAAACTCAAATCACAATGTACGGTATGACAAAAATGCATATCATGAGCACTCTAGCACCATATCCGTACAACTTGTACGGGCCCACTATCCGTTCGTACCTCTTAAAACCTTGGGTTGCCTATGTTACGTCGCGGAAGGCGCTTTAAAATGAAATATTTTTAAAAGAGTATGATTCATTCTGTCTATTTTAATGTATTACCCACTGAGCCAATTTCTCTAAATAACAGGACAGAAGTCAACAGATTTCATCGAATCCGTTCGATTAGAATCAGTTACTGGCTATCCATGGAATTTCATTCGGTCCATTCGATTGGATATTGAATATATTGAACTCGCGGTCTGGGAAAACGTTAGCCGCCTATATTTATTCCACGATTCCGTAATATTCTATAAGCCGCTACGTTGGGATCTCAAGACTGTTATTAGATATTGAAATGTTTACTTGGCATTTTATTTGTTTACTGCTCATTTATGGACGCATATTTTTGATTATTATTATGCAATGTATTAATATTTATCAGTCAGAATACGAAGAAATTCTGGTTGATTTAAGTCTATTAACACAAATTCAAATTATTACATTAGGTTCAAGGGAAACAAGGGTGAAAGGGAAAGGGAAAAAAGGGTGAATTAGGGTCAGTTTGATTACTTCCTAACTTACATAGTTTATTCAGTCTGCAATTCTTGCAATTCCTTCCAAATATTGAAAGTATTAAAATAGTTTCACAGAAAGTAAAATATAGCGTATCAAATTTTCGCTCAGTAATAGTAGTGTGTTTAAGAAAAGTTTCTATACATCTGAACTAGAAAATTAGAGACATTTGATACAGAGCAAGAATTGTAGAATAGCCGGAACAAACAGACAGACAAAAAAATTTGGTTAAAAAACGTCTTGCGTTTTAATGGCACGGAATAACTATGTGAGCTAAAATAAACCATGTAGATTGAGAGCTTCTGACACAGATCCGGGAAGGTCTGTTTGGCAAGTTACAATTGCGAAAATATAATTATTTGTGAATAGAAGCGTTAATCTTAAAACTGTGCATTATATTTGAATGTGTAAAACGAATCTACCAAAAAAAACATGGATTTTTTTTTACTTTCTTCTTTAGGATGTGTATAATGAAGTTATAAACAAGCCAGGCTGTTTTGTCGTGTTTAAAAGACAAACCGACCGCCTTAAATGTTAATATGTGCCAAAGATTTAAGTACATCATTATATGTAGTAAGTATAGTAATTCTAAATTTTATCTTGGGTTGTGATTGACTATTTTGAGCCGATTTCAAGAAAGGAAAAGATTGTCAATTCGACTGTATGATTTTTTGGGTTCCTTAGTACTACAAGGAACCCTTATAATTTCGCTCTGTCCGTCTGTTCGTCCGTCCATCTGTCTGCCCTGTAAGATGGTCCCCCCTAGCATTTCCAAACTATTAGATGTAGAGACTTAAAATTTTTTATGTTGATGGAAGATGCTAAAGACTCATTAGGACTTTCGGGTTGCAGCGTTACACCGATTTTCCCTCGTATTCATTCGCGGATTAAAGCAAAGTAGTTTAGTTTCTCATGCAAAAAAATTATCGGTAGGTACCTAATTTATGAATAACTGTGAAATTTTTGTACCAAATAATTGTAACATTAAAAATTGTTTTTAACTTTTAAATTCATTTTTTTGTTCCACTGAAAATTTAATCATAAGGGTTTATTAACATTATGAAATACTAATTGAGCCTCATAAGACATAACGAATAGGGTCGGAGCCCTTTTGATCGTATTATTCCTAGAACGCCACCGGCATATTTTAATAAAGAGATACTTGATGACGGGCCTCGACTGCCGGACCGGCTGCGTCAGCTAATATAAGCCTTCATTTTCTGTAGGAATAAATAAAATATGAATAAAGCTATTAAAGATATGATTAGGACTGAGACACTTACAATAATTCTACAGTTATCTGTTATTTAATTTTTTTTTATGTTACAATGGGCAAAGGAGCAGGCAGCTAAATGCTTTCTGACCTTTAATGACGACTTTAGGCCACCGGAAAATCTCAAACCGAACAAAACGCTACAACAATACCATCACTTGACGTGACAGCATCGCCGCCACTTCACGCCGATCTTATGTGAGTAAGAGGTACAAATGGAGTATACATAAAAGAAATAATAATGAAAATCCCAGCACTTTTCAACACTACAATAGATAAATGGTTCGCGCGATTCACAATACCACATTCTTCAATCCAAGCTCATGCTCCGTTTGAAAAAGTTAAAATAATTTTCTCTTCAACATTTTCTGCTTTTTAATTAATATAACTAGCTTGTTTTCTTACCTACAAATTATACAACAATTTATTTAATTACAGTATTCTATTGACTTAACAAAAACTAAAAACGTACGCAAGAATGCGAGTATGCCCATATTTAAAATTGCATTGTAATTACTTCGTACAAAATTTACCGTGATATTTACACAGGAGGCGAAAATTTTTAGCATTATTTATTTGAACATTACTTTACAGGAAAAACGCCATTGAAAAATAAGGATAACGTTGGCTATTAAAATAATAGTTGATTTCACAAACTTGCTTGATTCTTTTTGACCCTTCTTTTCTGATGCGAACTGCTAAGGTTTGGAATGCTCTCCCTGCGTCAGTGTTTCCTGACAAAAGAAGAGTGCATCAGTCCTTTTCGCCAGGTGTGATTGCAGTCAAGCGCTAGCCTATTATACATAAAAAAAAAGTAAAAACAGTGAATAATTCATATATCAATTGCTGTCTCAATTCTAGAAGGCAAGTTTACATTATAGATATATGACGGTATTACATGCTCTTTTATTATTATATTGAATTCATAATAAGTTGGGGAAAAGTTAAATATCTTCGTATAAACACATTAATAAAGAGCAGACAGTTTATTAGCTAAATTAAGTCAATTATAGCTGTTTTCGGTTTGAATGATTAATTTTAAAGACAGCAATAATATAATGTTCGCCTTCGCTTCCACTCTTCTCTTCTGTGCTTAATTCTGCTTAGATCCTTCGTAATAAAGAACTTTCAGTAGTTTTAAGTAAACCAAGGTCTTTAGTATATTACATAAGGTATAATTATTATCTGTACTTATATATAAAGCTGAATAGCTTGTTTATTTACTTGAACGCTATAATCTCAGGAACTACTGGCCCGAATTGAAAAATTCTTTCAGTATTAAATAGCCTATTTATCGAGAAAGACTAGGCTATATGTCATCAGGCTAAAATTGAATCTAGTTTTGTATGAAGTCGTGGGCACAGCTAGTGGCATATGATTTTTTAATGAATTACACCATAAATAAAATACACATTTTTTATTAAAAATTAGTCAAGACTATTTGCTTGTAATGGCGAGTAAAAAAGGTAAATTTCTCTGTAATAAGCGTTATTATTAGTTTTCTTATACAGGACTAAAGGAAGTCATATTTGCTTCTGTTCCCTCTCACGGGCCGGAATTTAAATGAACTTTGCCCAACTACAATGACACCGCAGACTTTTGTTACATGAACAATACATTTTGTCGGGTAGGATTAAAAATTGTACTGAAATGGGGGACAATTTCATATTGTTATACGACCCATAAAAATTTCATAATTGCAGCCTCACACAAGTGTTATGAATGTATGTACATTTAAAGTAGCAGTATCTTTTGAACGTTACAGTATTATTAACCGGTATTTTAATATTACCCGTCACACCTTTCCTGTGGAAATTAAGCCGAGAGTTAAGGAGATAGGGTGCAATTTAACCAGAAAAAAAAACTGCTAATGTGCTGCATTGTTAGTTAAGTTACGATTTGAATCTAGTAGAATACAAAGGCCGTCTTAACAAAAAAAAACCTAAAAACAAAAGGAAGAGAGACAATACGATTTGATAAAATTAACAACGGGAAACTTATAAAACTGTCTTCACTTGTTATTCGGACCGACCATATCTGCGTAAACACCGTATCACCCACTATTACGCGTACTTTATTTACTCGCTACAATAACAAGTTAATCTCCATCGATCCGGATAAGTTGGCTCATTATTTTCCCTTATCAGGACACATATAGAGGTTTTATATTAATAATTTCATTTAGTAAACCCATTTAACATGCATTTATACCACATTTTGCTTTGCTATTGAAATCACACTATATCACGAACAAAATCTACGCATAGTATATAATACAAGCTGTGCCCGCGATTTCGTCCGCGTAAAATTAGGTAAAAAATATTAGATTCCATTTTAGCGTGATGATATATAATGTACAGCCTTCCTCGATAAATGGGCTATCTAACACTGAAAGATTTTTTTAAATCGGACCAGTAATTCCTGAGATTAACGCCTTCAAGCAAACAAACAAACTCTTCAACTTCATACATTAGTACTGATAAAATTTTAACAAAAAAAACCGACTTCAAATAGTCAGAACTGGACCAAATTGAAATGGGACCACACGGGAATCACCAGCTTCCAAATAAAAGGGAAACCATCAAAATCTGCACACCCAGTCGAAATTTCTGGGTAAGGAACAAAAAAAGACAGTCTGATTTTGATGCGTATTTCGTTCATCATCACCATCCACAGTCCTTTCTCGCCCACAGCTGGGCAGAGGCCTCTCCCCGCTTGTATCACTCCCTGATAAATTAATGTAATCATTTTCCAAGCAATTTTTTACTAGAATTTACAAATCATCGTGCCTTTTAAAAATAGATTGCCACAAAAATAGATGAATAAACATTGTCCTAAGTTGCCTTTGCCTATCTATGCACAGATTAGAAGAATAAAAAAAGTACTACGTTGCTATCATACGAAAAAGGAACTAAACTCTTTTGTCTCTGCCCATTAATGCGTAGCTAAAACAGAACTGCTGTATTATCGAAAGATTTGAATATTCACGCATAAATTAGCTCGTTTGTGGGCAAGGTTTGACGTTGTTTATGCTGTTATCTTTTGGTTCACACGCTTTCCAGTTTCCTCTACGTAATTTGATCTTTAAATTCGCATTGAATTAGCATCGGATTTAATTGACTTCCAAAACAAGCATTTTACATATTTTAAAACATTGTCTATTACTAATATATATAATGTTGCATTGTTTGTCTGTGGTATTAAATTGTTTACTAGCCCTTATGCATGCGTCACCAGTTCCTGAACGACAATTGAATTTTTTTTGTCTCTTTGTTCAGCTTATCTGATTTTGACAGCATTCTTATTGGATGATGCCGGAGTCAGGTATAGATAAGATTTGAATGATCATTTCAATGATCAAGTATTGTGGCCGGTGACTTTGTGTAACTGTACAAAGTTTTGTAGTACTTTGTGGACTTCAAGGACAAAAATGTACAAGCACTTTGAGCTATGTACCCATTATCATTATCATGACGAAATTATTCTACAAAGTATGTTGCCACCGTTTGATAAGAATAAAGATTTCAAAGCCTTGTGATATAGCACGCAATAGAAAGTAATTTTATTTATGTAGTTAAAAAATTAAATGAAAATACAAACCTTTACATCTTGTCTTGTTCTGTGGGAAAGTCGTTGATTTTTCTGAATAATGGCAGAGTAATTGCTTTCGCGAATCTGTAATTTAATAATCATTTAAGGTATAGAGTAATTTTGAAATTTTATATTCGATTCCAACGGTTCGAACCCTTTACAATTATTTTTCGCTACGAAAACAAAGTTCTGCAACTATAATAAATAAAATTGAAGTGTTTGATTGTAACGTCGAGATTAAATTAGACAAAAAACAGTTACATTTATTGGATACCTATAACAAAAACGAAGATTGCCTGTCTGTCTGTCCGTTCGTTCCGAGTAACCTCCAAAACGGCTGGACCGATTTCGATGGGTATTTCACTGGCTGATAAGTGATGTTGCAAGGAATACCATAGGCTACTTTACTTTTAAGAAAAGTAAATTAGGGTTTCGAATAACAAATAAAAACCTTCAAAGTCGCGGGTTTCAGCTAGTATCACAATATAGGCACAATTTAGACTTTTACAGTATTCCTGCCGACGGATATGGATTGCTGGGGCTTCTTTTTGTAATGTTCGCGTTACATCACTCACCCCACTGTACATTTAGTGGTGACAACGTCCTGGCTGAATGGATGAAAAGATTATACGTATAATCCTTTCATCCATATACTACTACACTACGAATTAGTAAAGCTGGATTTTTTTTTATTATTTCATAAAAGGAAATCAGATATAACAAATGTGATTAAATTATAGAAAACCTTGAAATGTTCACCATCGCTAATAAGCGAATAATTCCTAAAGATTATATAAAAAATATTTCAAACAAAGGATTCCTCCTTTACTACTTGGCATGGCTTTTGTTTCGAGCCCAGCCTTGTATTAGAGAAATAAACTGGGCAAGTGCGAGTCGCACTCGCGCACTAAGGGTTCCGTACCGTCAAATAATATTTTACCAGGATTTTCTAATTTTCGTAACATTTTTTTTTACTTTTAAAAAGTCACCGCAATGTTTTTGTGATTTAACAACAAATTTACGATATTTGGGGTTTTTCTTATACTCGTAGTGTAAGATTCTTGTCATAGCTTCTTGCCAAATTCCATAATTCTTCAACTTTATAGCTTTGAGCATTCCAGAGTGATTGAGAACGAAGTGATAAGGGTTTCTTTTTTCAAAATATATGGAAATAATCCTAAAAAATTATTAAATAAAATAAAACTAAACGGTTTAAGTTTCGCAAAAATCATGTAGGACAGAATTGTTGCTGTTGTCTATCTTTTAAGGTTGGCTCGCTATAACCATTTCTACGCTAACCAAATTTGTTCTATAATAATGAATTATTTGTGAAGGTCTTTTTATAAACATGATATTGATGATATTAATTATTATCCAAAAACTATCTTTTAATCTCTTGCGAGTATGCCAGTGGTATGTGTACGAGTGGCCCACGCGGAACAAGTCGCGGGGTACAGCTAGTTTATAATATTTGTTAGGATAGGTATTTGTTGGTCTATATTGTTTCGAAATTCAACTGCATAATAAGTACAAGCAGTTAAATGCTACAGTAAGCAATTAGATTTTTATGGCTAAATATATTTAACTATTTTAATTGGTTTCTGAATATATTTATCGCCAAAGGCTATTTACTTTAGAATCGAAATTGCTTTCAATGTAATTTAGCAATTTGAATTAGATGGCGTAATTTAGCATCTTTCTCTAATGGTCTACAAAGGCCGAGGGTACGATCCACACGAGGGCTGACTGCGTTGGTGTCCGGAGCTAAGAGGTCTTGAATGTATGAGAGTCTCAGTCGAAATGGCACGGTGGCCTCCGAATGCATCTTTACGCTGACTTGACAACTAACTGTCAAATGCAGCCATAGTATGACAGTGTGTAAGGACATGGAAGTAGTAAGGGGAGGAGACCATCGACAACTGCGTAGAGATTATAATATCTAATTTGAAACCCAACATCCGTTTATTATAAAAGTTTACTTTAAGGTTTATTTTTGAGTCGATTGTAAATATAAAATATATACCGTAAATGTATATATGAAAATTCTTCTATTAGTGTGGAGTTTTATAAGGCGATGGCATTGTTGGTACTATCAGTAGAGAGCGTTCAGTCTAAAAATGCACGCCCCTCCAAAGTCTACCTCTACATATGAAATAGCGTGTAGATGTAATACATACAAGCTCGTCACAATCATTGACGTTTAGTTGATCTTTCAGTGCGTGGTTAAGTTTGAGCTTTAAATAAAATCGCTGCAAACACACGTGCAAGCGTTGCAAATTTAGTGGAGTGGGGAATTTTTAGACTGAACGCACTATAACGTTCATGATATGTAATTACACTTGAGATCTCATTACGAACACCAACAGCCGTACAAACATCATGATTACGACAAATATCGTCTTATAGCAGCTAGTGAAAGTCTTTGCGGACGCAAGTCTTAAACGGAGGAAGTAATGTCTTTGTTGCGTGAAGATATTGGTATTAAAAAAGCATCTCCGGAGGGAGAGTACAAACTGGGGAACCTACTCCAGGTGACAGTTTTAAGAGGAGCAAAAATCATAATATAATGTGATTAAAAGTAAAAGACTTGCTCTATAAAAGTCTAGCTTAGAGAAGTCTGGTTGCGAAAATTGCTAACCATGATAAAATGACATCTTTTTTATGTAATTGATCTCAAAGGCTAGGTAGACGTGCGCTACTATCAAGTTTTTGCCCCAGTTCGAAAAAATCGTAGATCCGGGCTTGATAAAGAAGTTAATTAGTCAAGAAAAACTACATAGAAACACAGGTATTCTATTGCTCTGTGGATAGAAAACATAAAATAAATCGCAAACTTAATCATAAACTGACGTAACCCAAAATAGCTGATTTTTGGGAAATCGAAATTCTGCACAACACGTTTCCTCATTTACGACTTACTTCGCTTAGAATTATAATGCCGTTTAAGTTATTTATTTTAATAATTGTTGATGAAGTGATTAATGAAATTGGAATATTATTGTTACGATATTTTATTATTAATTTGTCTTTGTAACTAAAAACTTATTTCAGTTAAAAATACAAAAATAGCTGTATCCTAAGTGTTGGGTGGAAATATCGAAATAATTCTTAGATTAGCTGATAGAG
>JANCMC010013376.1:461253-471369 GCA_024363005.1 Charaxes varanes
TCAGTTATTGTCCTAGACCACCACTTAGCTATTGTCCTAGGCCACATCTCAGTTATTGTCCTAGACCACCACTCAGTTATTGTCCTAGACAACCATTCAGTTATTGTCTTAGACCACCATTCAGTTATTGTCCTAGACCACCACTTAGCTATTGTCCTAGGCCACATCTCAGTTATTGTCCTAGACCACCACTCAGTTATTGTCCTAGACAACCATTCAGTTATTGTCTTAGACCACCATTCAGTTATTGTCCTAGACCACCACTCAGTTATTGTCCTAGATCACCACTCAGTTATTGTCCTAGACAACCATTCAGTTATTGTATTAGACCACCATTCAGTTATTGTCCTAGACTACCACTCAGTTATTGTCCTAGATTGTCAAATATCATAATGTAGTTATCGTCCTAGACCACCAGTCATTGAAACGATTACATAAAAATACCAAAAACTACACTTATCTGAAAAATTCTAGTTCTGCATTTTTATCTTGAAAATGTTAAAAAATACCATTCTGTATTGGCGATAAAAGTTGCCTTCCTTTTTAATGGCGTTTAGAAATTATCTGTGCATTTTGTAATTTATCAGTAGAAAAATAACGCAGCTAATGACTAGTGTACCATAAACTCCAGCATAGACAGCAATTAGAGACTTAATTTCGAGGGACGAATCAAGTTCTTTCTATTGTTATCCCAATTAGGAATATGACGTAGTTATAATAATGTTCCAGATTAAGCTGTATCGCTTCATTTTGTTTTACGTTATTGACTCAAATAACGATTTTTTTACTGTTTCTGAATATAAATATGAAGTTTTTATTATTACCAGAGATTGCTTAGCGGTCGAAATTTGGCCACAGATCTCTAGGATTTGCGAACTATAAAGCTATATACGAATATTTCAATTATTTGTACAACGATCTCAGATTATAGAAATTAAGGTTATAATCTGAGATAACTACATTATAGTATTTGACAATTAATATTTCTACCGTCATCATGACTCCGCTTTGACACAAACTTCTAGTAAAATTATATATACACGTATGTGTAAATATTTGGCATTGGTGTGTTAATACATTAATAATACAAATTTTATAAAAATATTAGCATTCTCACACCCTCCTCTATACGTTCTAAAGTTGTGCCAAATTATGTACTTCTCCATGAACGCAATTTTCGTACTATCCAAAAGTTTTCGTATATACATAGATTTACGAATGCATTTTTGTCAAAGCTATTATGCGAATGCACAATACAATAAAAAAAACGTTTGTTCGCGTCCTATTGTTCATGCGGAAAGTTAATTGAATGTAACGAACTATCATTGTTTTATACGCCGTATGTTCATCAACATATTAAATATACTCGTATGTTATATTGCTCGGCTCGGCTCGGCTCCTATGTTATAATTTTAGGTTTTATGCTATGAGTGCTAGGTCTTCTTTTGAAATATGTTTAATGAAAATTCGTGAGTATGCCATCACTTAAATGCCAATAAAAATCTCAGAATTCAGAATTTTTCTTAATTTAGGCTAAGATTACATCTCTGAGAATAATTATACGTCTATGTTGTATAAATAGCATTTTTATGAAACTAGCGAATCCGTCACATGTTGTCTTGCTCGATTTACGGTCAAACGAAAAACTCAATATTAACGCCATCTGTTGGAAGAATTCCGTAGATACGACCAACTATATACCTTTACGTATTTTTAAAATACTTTTTTAAGTTTTCATTCCTTTCTTTTTTCTTAAAACTTCCTAGAAACTATGCGATTAAGGAAAACAGACAGGAGACAAGTATGCCCGGCCGTTTTTGAGTTATAGAGAGAAACATACCTAATTTATGTTATATGTCGACAGTAGCGCCACCGATCGGCTCTAATTGTCTTTTCAAACCATGAACGAACCCTTTAGAATATATACACGAAATTTGAACCATGTACTTAGGTCGAGTTGTCTTCGAGGACTAGGGTGACAAAGACTTGTACTGTCGATTTTTATAATAATTATGCAAAGAATTATAAAAATCTCTACAGCCTTCAACATCGTCGTAGGGTGGCATGTTTATCGATCTTCTACAGATTATTCTTCGGAGAATGCCGTAGATGAGCCAACGGCATCTCTTTAAGTATTTCCGCGAACGTTGTCCGCAGAAACTCGTGATACTGTGATCCGTTTACTCGCTCTGAGAGAAAAATAGGTCGGGTAGGCACTTCGGGGCCTGCTGCCTGCCCGTCGGCAAACTTGTAACATAAAAAAAAAAGAAAAAAATGGTCTCGAGAATTTTTCTTTAAATCTTCGTGGACAAAGAGTTTCAGATCCACTTTAGTAAGCGGGGAACCCAAAATCGCTAGACACTTGTAAAAGTCGCACAATTTGATTATCTTCTGCAGTTGATAACGCAGTAGGACGACCACTGATTTCAAATGTTTGTTTTTTATCTTTTTAAGTATTGTGTGCGTCTTGGAATACCAAATTGAGCCGTTGAGCGTCTCGTGAAGAAATTTGGCCTGATTCTACTGACTCGCATGCAAGTTTTAACATTTCTTCAGTTATAATTTTTATACTTTCTAGATCCAATCTGACGTCTTGATTTTCGTTGACGAATTCGAGATTTATGTTTATTTTCTGAAATAAACAATAGATATATATTATAATTAATAACGAAACCTTTGTTAAATATTTATAGTATAAACCGGGTACTCTATAATATTTCCTTTTCATGTAAGATCAGGGTGATACTAAATGAAAAGAGAATAAAATATATAATGTATATGTCATGCATGAAAAACTAAACTACTTTGCTTTAATCCGCGAATGAATACGAGGGAAAATCGGTGTAATGCTGCAATGGAAATTGTCCAGAACGAGCAACACAGAAGAGCAATCACTAAGAAGCTCAAATTTAATACCATAGATGTGGGTACGTTTCAAACCATTTTGCCATCACCCACATCGGATGAAGCCAAGATGTTTTATATGCTAGTTTTAAGTAAATTAAAATAGATGTGTTTTTGTAAGTTTAGGCTACGATAGGGCTGGCATATTTAGTAAACAAAAGCCTTTAAATAAATAAAGACAAAAAAAAAATAGGTATCATTTTAATGGTTGAAGAGATGGATTCAAATACGCAACCTTTAATTTACTTAATCCTTACGTATTTAAGCTCCTATTCCGCTGGGTAATTATCGCACCGGCTCCTAGCAAATGATTTTAGGCTTAATTCAAGTTGACACAGTAATAATAAGGCATAGTTAAAAAGTATTCTTTTAAAAAGAAAGAGAAACCATCTAAAAATGCCATAGATTATCAAAAAGTTAGCTAAAAATTGCTGAAAATCATTTAATAATAATAAAAGTACTATGCGAATAAAAATTATTTCATTAAATTCATATGGTTTAATTACGTTTTTCTTCACTGTTTAAAATATGCTTATAAGATGAAGCTTGGCTTATTGAATAAAATAATCAAAATCCGCAAATAAAAGAGCAGTGTATCATAATGAGTTTTTAGCATGTTCTAACGACATGGAAAATTTCAAGTCTCTGCGTCTAATAGTTTGGAAATGCCAGGGGGCGACCACCTTATGGGCAGATAGACGGACGGACGGACAGACCGAAAATATAAGGGTTCCTTGTAGTACTACGGAACCCTAAAAAGAGGCTTTGTAATTAAAATCACTGCTATTATGAAATAATAAACATTCCATTTGAGTCTCATTCAGTCTTATTTCTATATTTATTACTTATTTTCATTAGTTTTTAATGACTAGGCGATAATAATAGAATTTTTAGAAGAAAAAATAGAAAAGCTTAAACATATACTTATAGACGTATATATTTTTAATGTATATTTTTATTATAGTTATGTTTAAACTTCAAATTGGTTTAATTTTTTTTTTCTTAAATATTTTGTTGTACTTTTTTTTCTTGTGCGTCCGTGCGTTAGGTAAGCTGGCAGAAAATGCTTTTAACATTCAGCTCACCTAGTTGTACAATTGTTTTTTTTTAATTGTGCAATAAAGAGAAAAAAAAGAGAATTAGGGTTCTTGAAACCATTTAATTCGCGGTTTTCAGATACAGTACAGTACAGTATAAAATATGTATTTATTTACGTTTAAGGTAGTGATAAAAACTGTAGTAAAAAAGACATCGTAATATCAGATGCTCTCAATTACATTGTAGAAGTTATTAATTAAGAATTATCTACAACCAAGTATAGTCGTCATTAGACTTACCTAGTACGAGGTATTTTAATGATAATCCAGCGGTTGCCCCTGACTTACCTTTAGATCCTTTAAGGATAATAAAATAGCATGTATTTAATGAGGATTTCTGAGAATTGTTTAAGGGAAATATTGGATTTGAAGAACCTTTGTCGTTTGTCCTTATCATTTTCAAATATTACTAGGCGTCCTTTTGCAACATTACATGGATATTAATTATCGTATTTGTTTATATACTAAGGCTTAACTGCTAACTTACCTTGTCGCTTATATCTATTTATACATAATATGACTAGCTATTTCAATTTGTTACGCCATAAATTGAGAACCAAATAATAACCAAATTAAGTAATTAAAAAAACCATCAAATTCGGAGAAATAAATTAAGATTAACGCAATTGAAGTTGCGAATTTTTGTTTCGGGGTTAAATACACGTATCTACATCCGTGTGATACAGAATGTACGTTAATGCGAAATTTGTGCGTAACTATCGACGCAACAAAAACATCTGAACTAGATATTATATAATTTTGTACAAAGAATATTCTTTTAATTCTAGTCATATTTAAAGACACGATCGAACCTTTCGGCGTTATCACGTAAAATTATCGTCCGTCAACCGACTTTACAGACACTCAATTTTTTTATATGAAACATTGTCTTTGAATTTTATGATCAAATCTGTAATAATTAATTAATTAAGAAGAAGGTTTTATGTACTTTGTGTAAAGATAACAGATGAAAAGTAAAATAATAATTCATACATGAAGACAAAATAGCGGATGCTTAAGAAATAATATCCCCTATACGTTAGGTAAAGTTTTTTAATATTAAAAGAAAACATTTTTACGTATTCAAAAACTTCACTAATTTACATTTTAATGTAATTTTTCTATTTAAAATTTTAATAAGAGGTAAGGAGGAAGAAAAACACCTATCTTTCCTTGACTTAGTGAAGCGCTGCTAATCATAAACTTTCCTAAATTGATCTCTCAAATAAAGAAACAAAAATGAAATATTGCTGTATTTCTTTACGTTTAATTCCAGAAGTTTTTGTAAAATTTGATGTATTTGTTTAAAACCAAAGATTATGTGTTTTCTGATTATTTAATAACAAAAATTATAATAAACATTCTTATAAGAATAAACCTATTTTCATTTCTCGGAGCTTGATATTCTTAGAGGAGCTATATGACTTACATATTTAGATTTACACCAGTTTTATCTATTAAAAATTTGAATAATTCTTTTTTTTTATGTTACAAAGATATAAATGAGCAGGCAGCCCTTCTAAGTATATGTGACGTGTGTAACTCGTTTGCCACATATGATAGAAAACAGAAGTTCTTCTACTGTCATCGTCTTTTATATTACCCACTAAGAAGTTATATTATTGCCCTTCATTATATATTTAATATACGTGATTCTGTAGCAATGGCATAAAATACGAAATTTTACGGCCAAGGCTAACACTTTAACGTCTCTCCTAAACAAAATTTCAACTGCCATTTCGCCGCTCTTAAAGTTTATCTCCGAAGAGCCCAACCATAAATGTTTCTTCATTTTCAAGAAACAGAACATTTCTAAGTTTCAAAAAATAATTATTGTCTTTCGTGGAACCCGTTTTATTCACTATGTTTTTAATGTGAAACATGACTACGTGATGAGAATAAAACAAGGGTTCCTTAATCCTTGTATTCTGTAAAAAAAGTATTCCTAGATTTTTTTTAAGTACCTACTTTACGAATTTAACAGATCCTTACACTAACGAATCCAATCAAATCAAAGCAAATCAAATCAAATCAAATCAAATCAAATCAAATCAAATCAAATCAAATCAAATCAAATCAAATCAAATCAAATCAACACAATTTAGAGAACACACATAATATTAAGACAAAATGTTAAGCTAGTTAGAGGTCGCCAAATCATACACGATACAGCTAAGTGGGAAAAAAAAGAAATAAAAACAAACACATTTTAAGCACGTATCAGTTTTCTTTTTCATTTCTAAAATAATTACTGGAGAATACTTAAAGAGTTAAAAAAAAAAGAAAGTAAATATTACGCCTAAACCGGGAGTTACCTATTTATTTGTTTATACAACTATGTCTTGTTATACTTTACTCTTTTTCTATGTGTGCAATAAAGTACAAAAATAAAAAAAAATATAAGCTGAGTTTGGATTTTTATATATTATGATTTTTATTTTATTTTATTTGAAGGAAAACTCACAGCTAATACTTAACAATAGAAGCTGAAAATAAAAGGGAAGTCAATTACAAATTTTCACAAGTTAGTTACGGAGTAGCTTAAACATTTAAAAAATAAGTAAAATTAGTACATAGAAAAACGCTTACTTAAGGCTATGAAAGGCTGTATAAAGCTAGCAGTTGAGTTTAGAGGAGCGAATGTACTCTAACATCTTCGAGGCCATAGTAATAGAACATATCTTTGATATGTATACCAAATTACAGATCGTGGTCATCAGATACGTGATGGAGTTTTTGATGTCCACATTATAGGAAAACGCGTTGTAGGATGATTCTCGTACAACGCGCATGTACTATCCCGAATGCGCACAATACAATATTATATAATATTTTATGATTTTGGGTAATAATAAATTTTGAATGGGTCTAGCTTTATCTTAAATAGATTCAAGGCCTTTAAATAAACCAAAAAAAATGTGTTATAATATTATTTATTATATATTTTTATTTGTTATGTAATATATTTTTTTTAGTTTAAATTAGAATTAGTTTTTTTTTTAATTATGTATCCTACAGTTTTTTTCCAATATTTTAAATTAAGATCACTGTATTTAATCTGCGAGGAATAAAAGGATCAAAAAAAGAAATTTTGAAAGTATCAAAAAATTTATTAAATATCGCTGAACTAGAAATTACGTCTCTACAAACGGTGAAACTCCTACGGTGAACCTTTAAACAATTTGCTATTTATATATTATAGAATAATATTACAGTGTTATATGAACACCGTGTTATAGGAGGAATCAAAGTAATGAATGCTTTTATCAAAAACTTTTAAAATTTACTTCGTGTCTGAAAGAGGAAATTTTCGAGACTGTAATAAAGCAGCAGTGGGAATGCGCGCCGTAATATTTGACGTTGGATGTCGGAATCGGCAAAACCACAAACACACGTTGCTTCCGATTTATTTTCAAACCGAAACTGCGAATGGTTCTTTAGCTTCAGTATCTCACTTCGCACTAAAATTATCAAATAACCTTGAAGTCCTGAAAAACACAACATAAAATACACACATAAATAAAACTTAAATTAGTAAATAGCCCACTACTGAAATTTAATAAATAAATTCATGGGAATATATTTGACACATAGCATCTGTTCCTAAGGTAGACAACTTAATGTCTGTGTTACTCCACATTCACACGAAAGCTTTTTAATCGCGCCTTAAAATAACCCTTATAAGGTATCTTTTGAAGATGCTTGAGGCACAGCAGGACCTCATTGTGGTGCTGAGCTTTGGTGGCGTTGACACGAGCTTTTGAAAAAGATCTCAAATATTTCCAATATTCTGGATTAATATAAAATGACCAAGAACGTGACAAGACACGCTTACATAGGAGGGCTTCGTAAGTGATACGCGATAAACGTATTTGTAAAATAACTTCAGAAGTTATTGTCCGACATCATTCAAAATAATATTCCTATCCACATGGAAAATTTCAAGTCTCTACGTCTAATAGTTTGGAAATGCTAGGTGAACACCACCTTCCTTGCAGGCGGACAGACGTACAGAGCGAAACTATAACTATAATAATGTTTTATCAAGACAAAAATATTGAGTAATACTACAAAGAACGCTATTACTCTGATATTTGTATACAATTTTATTGTTAGAAGATTATTATTTATTTCTAAAAGAAAATAACGTTATTAAAGTAGAGTTTGATCTGATCTAACTCCAACTAATTACTACTTATTGATATTAGATACAAAATTTTTTAGTACTTAATAGAAGTAGTAGCATAAAAATTCAATAATTAAACCGAAATATAGAATCAATCTGTCGAATATAAGCATGTACTATAAAATTTAATCATTTAATGTAATACATTATCTCCTATCATTCTAAGTACATGTATCGGAACAAGGTTTTATCAATTTCCGTACATATTCCGAGAATCTTTTATTTCTTTACTATCTCCTGATCAGTTCCTCGAAAAGTCATTATCTAAAGAATGGTGAAGCTCTTTGTGATCTTGACAGTTTATGCTATCATTTACTTTGAGCTCTTTGAAGGGAATGTCAATAAATAAACACTGCATTTCTATGTAATCCATTAACTATTATGAGAAATGAGAGTTCGTTCACAAAGGATGATGTTTCTTTTGACTTATGACATTACTAGTGGTCCTGGCGGACGCTATCCTGCCTGAACGTTGGGTTACTTACTATTTACTACATTCTGTTTAAGAATCAACAGTGCACAGAAAAACCGACTGTGGTTTATGTTGCACTGACTTTATTTTATAAGTAAAATTGTCTCTTAACAAAAAAAAAAAAATAATTATGTGGTTGATATAAGAGATAGATAGATAAACCTCAATATTTTAACTTAAGGAATAGAGTCGGTTTAAATTTTAAAACTTTCCGGGCTATTGTTAATCCCATTCCTGGGACAATTTAACGCTTAAAAGTACTCCTAGTTGTCCTTAAAAATAAAAACATTATCCGTTGATCACATAAAAAGTGCAAAACAGCACCTATATTCATTTAGACACTAGCAGTGCCCTCGACTTCGTCCGCGTAAAATTAGATAAAAATAATAGATTCAATTTTAGCGTGATGATATATAGCCTATAGCCTTCCTCGACATTCGTCGAGGGCTATCTATAACTGTAAAAAAAATTGAAATCGGACCAGTAGCTCCTGAGATAAGCGCTTCCAAGCAAATACACAAAATCTTCAGCTTTATATATTAAGTAACATGTAGTATAGAAGTATAGATATAAATCAATCGTTGTCCGTTAGTCTCGCTAAAATTCGAAAACCGCTTTACCGTTTTAAATTCTATGTATTTTATTTTAATCCCCTTATTTCGAAAAGAAAGAACGGAAAAGTCGAAAGATTATTTAAAAATACTAAAAAATGCAAATATCTTCTATTCTTCAAATAGTTGACATTCCTACTACACCAATTGACTGACGTGCCATATTGAATTTCTTTTTAAGCATTCGGACAGCGTCACGTTTTATGGAAAAGAAAAAAAGGAGATTGGTTGACTGCGTTATAGCGGGCAAGACAACATCTGTCAGATCCGCTAGTTTTCAATAAAAATAGACGATTATATCCCGTAAAACACACGCCTAATGTTATAACTTATATATATATTTATTATAGAATATCTATATGAAGTCCTACTCGCATGTTGTTAAAGAAGTATAAGATTTAAAAAAAAGGTAGACATGTGAACATGTTTAAACATTATAATAACTATTTACATTTCCTAGTTCATTACCCCATTACACGCGTAGTAAATAAAGAATCTTACACAAAAGGAAAAGCTGTGTTACGTAACGTCAGTAAGAAAGCGGTCTCATGACACTATAACCCAGTGCGGAATCCGAAGTTGCAAGTGCGTCGCACCCGATTCGCGTTCATTAGTATGGAGACAGTAGCCCACCACTTTCACTCTCCAATAACAAGTGTTACGCAAGACCCGGCACCGCTCAAACAACTCTCTACTTGCTACTATCTCCGCGGAACTCCCACCCCACTGACGTCGTGCCGCGAATCGTCAGAAACCGGGCTCTTTCTTTGCTAAAATGGTTGTCTTTACGGCAAAGGATGCTTTTTTTGCATCTTTCATTTCATTTAAGAAATGTTCCGAAGGTCT